>BGNK01001973.1:0-19582 GCA_003297005.1 Symbiodinium sp. clade A Y106
AACCCCCCCATGTTTCGAAACAACCCCCATGTTTCGAAACAACCCTTGTATTCGCTACAGCTCAAGCATCCGACGCCTGAATACCTGAAAAGTTACACCTCACAACAGTCCTTTCTGAACCCTAAACACTAAACCCCTAAACCTTAAACCCTAAAAAACCTTAAAACCCTACAATCTTGGGGCTTAGGGGCAGGGTTCTAGCATTTAGGATTTAGGGTTTGCTGATTCAGGGCCTGTGGGATTTAGGATTTCGGGCGATTGGGTTTAGGGATGTTTAGGGCTTTTAGGTTTCTGGGGTTTAGGATTTCGGATGAGGGCTTTTGAGGTCTAGGGTTTGCCTCACTAAACATGGTCGACAGAAGGAAGCAACTGTAGTCACCCTTGATACTTGCAGCGCCAAATGACCCTTCAAGGTACAGCCTGTACCTTTTGCTATGCACCCTATATGGTACTGGAGGCCTTTAGGGCTCATTTCGTCCGTAAGGTTAGTAAGGGATCATTGGGAACTTTTTCACCCCGAGCAGGACTGCTTCCTCAGAACTGTCGGTCGTTCATACAGGTCTAGAACAGGGTCGTCAGGGGGCTTGGGATACCCACAGCGCCTAACAGCCCTGAATTCAGAAATGGGCTCCTAAATTCTAAACCCTGAACCCTAAACCCTAGACCATTCTGCGTGTGGGCAATATCCCTTCAGGGGCCTTGGGCACTCCGGGAGCGTTAGCGCCTAAGACTTCGCACCTACCTATAGTCTCCGTTGCCGTTGTAGTTCCTTCACGGTTTATATTAGGGTTCAGGTTTTGGGTTGCCTGACCGGATCCTGACTATAGAATATAGGTTAATTTCACCAACAACGGAACTAATAATGGAGACTATAGGTGAATCGGTAAATCTCACGCCCTGACGGAAGGTGGTGACGGATCATGGCTGCGTGTGCATCCGCGGTATCAAGCAGGGTGCCGTCCCGTATCCTTTCGAGATTTACGCGGCTTGGCCCTGGGCTTCTGCTACGCTTGTCACCACAGCATTGGCAATGGTAAACTAAGTGCGACAGCAACATGTCTCTGCAATTTGTGCGTGTTGTTAATCATCAGCGTTGTCACTGATATCACCTTGATCTGCATCAGTGTCGTTGTGATCGTCAACAGCATTGCTGTTCAGCTGAAACGCTATCCTGGACGCTTTTTATCGGCGTTCCACAAGATGCCGCAAAGCCTGTAAACTTAGGTTGTAAGCGCCTTAACGCTAGAGCCTAACTGCCGGAGTCTAAACAGCTTAAACCTAAAGCCTTCAAGCTACTAAGCCAGAATCCCCAAATGCTAAGTCCTGTATACCCTAAGCATTACTAATGCTGAATCCCAAGCCCTAACCTTTGTATCCTAAAACCATAAACCGTCATATCCAAAATGCTATAGCCTATAGTCCTAAACCCAGACCTTTCCAGAACCCTTGCAGCGCCCTACATCCTACACCCTAAATACTAAACCCTCATCCGTGCTCAGGTGAAGGGCAAAGACTGTCCACGATCGAAGCGGGCCTCACAGGCTCTGTGCATGCCCTTTGGTGCACTTTAGGTGTTTAGGGCTTGTGCCCTTGGACACTTGTTTCTATGTCTACCCTTTCTGGCTTGGGGATTTAGTGAGTGGATGTGATTCGAATTTAGGGATCTGCAGTTTCGGGGAGTCGGGTAGATGTCGGAATACAGCTGCCGGCGAAGCTTGGAGTGAAGATGCTCGCAGCTTCCTGACAGGGATCTTTGGGTGTACGTAGACCCTAGATTGTAAATAGTTCTTTCCTTGGGTCGTCAGCATGTAGGCATGAACCAGACAACTTTCGAAGTTATATCCCAAAGGGTCCAAGGTACTGTTATGGGGAATACCTGCCCAAATCATAATAGTAATTTCTAATATAGAAACCCTACATTCTACTACACAGGTACTTTGGACCCTTTGGGTAGCTAGCATAGCCAGCAAAAGGTTGGATGGACGAGACCCCGAACCGTCATAGGGGAGTTTCAGAAAATCGGGGATCTCTGGAGAAACATAACCTCAATCGTAGGGTCCTCGTTATTGCTATTCTGATTATGATTAGTATTATATAGCCATTTTTGCTACTAGTAATTACATTAATTGCTAAGGTACCATGATTCTGAGATCGCGAGTTCTTTTGCGGCACTGCCCTGTCCGAGGTCGCTGCTTCAGGCTGACTACGATGCCAGCCGACCCAACCCAAAAGCTCTCCTGCTGCTGGCTCCACGGCTTTCTAGGGTTTAGGGTTTAGGGTTTAAGGGTTCAGGGTTTAGGGTTTAAGGGTCTAGGGTTTAGGGTTTAAGGCTTTCTTCAAAGGATTACAGACGCGCTGAATTGCTTCATCTGGGGTTAAAGACGGGCGAGAATCCCATTAGCTTTTGGTGTGGTTGCCTATTAGATATCGAGTACGCGCAGTTCATGTTGATGGCAGTCCGATGGACTGTAGCTACAGTCATGACCAGTGGTTTCTAGCAGGATCCGTAATGCATGGACGTCAGAAAGGGATCCACAAATTTTCAGAGCCCCTCGTGGCATATTATGAACCCCCATCTTCGCCAGATCAGTTACCCTTATTGTCAGAAACCCCAATCAAGCTTCCGATGACCCTGTAGTATCCAAGAATCAGGATGGCGACTGCCGTGTACAACCGGATCACGTGGGAAAGATGTACAGGTGCATGCAGGAGCCGACGGTTTTTAGGGTTTTTCTTCTATCAGGGTACTATATCGGTAGCTCTCTAAATTAGGCTCCCGTTTAAGGTCCCCAAATACTACGGCACCCTTATAAAACGGACGCTAAAACTAAAAGGGACCCTAATTTAGAGAACTACCTACATGGCTTGTAGGAACGCCTGTTCCTACTGTGGTTCAGCAGTGGTTCAAGAAGGGCTGAGGCTCCGAGTAGATGTCGCAGGAGGAACAAACAAAGGACATACAGGATCAACTACAAGTAACGTAGCGAACATGTATGTGTATGTGTATGTATGTATGTCTGTATGTATGTATGTATGTATGTATGCATAAACATGCATGCAGTCTGCTTTAGCCATGACTGTGCTATACATGCATATATTTTCATATACATGCGCTTGCAGTTGCTTACATGCTTGTCTTTGCGGATTTCTGCCAACAGGGTCGAGGGCTTTTGCCCGTCTGGCAGCGGTTGAAGTGCGTTTGGCTTCCAATCCTGCGAGTAAGGATGGTGACTTTTAGCCCTTGTTCCAATGCCTGAACTCAACACCGAATCCGACAACCTAGGCACTGTTTGCTCAAAGTACGATGTACGACTTTCGTCCGCCGTCGCCATAAGAGTTGTCGTACCACTTGTCGTCCTCCTTTCGCATGTGCAGAAGACTCCAGACGCTGTGCCCCAACTAAGTTCTAAACCCTATAGCCTAAACCAGGAGTCCACAATGCAGTTTATACAGCCAACCCTAGTATGCAGGGCCTGAGTAAATCATAACATCGTACCCTATACCCTACCCCTTATCTTAAACCCTAAACCCTAAACTCCTAAAGATGACCCCCTGGCACAGGATCAGCATTTGGCAGCCTGCGGCCCCTTTCTCCTGACCAAGAAGTGCCTGGGATAAGTTTGCAACATTCCGACCTGTAGGGTCTGCACGGTTTGGGGATGCTTAGGGTTTGGGTTTAGGGCAGGGTAGGGGCAGTTACGGTCTGCCCGTGTTGAGACTTTAGCGCTGTATTGGTGACCTTCCTGAAGACTTTAGACTTGCAGGGTTCAGGGTTCAGATCCTTGTCCAAGGTACGGCAGGGCAGGTTCCAGACAGGAATGAAGCCTGTGCCACAGGCTTTCACCAGTCACAGGGTATATGTACCCCTTTGCTCTCAGGCGTATCCGTCCCTGTTTCACGTCTTTGACCCTGTAGATCCGTTTGTTAGACCAAAAACTGTCGCTAGGTACGCGAAGGTATGAGGGTTTCAAGATTTGGGGTGCATATGGTTTGTAAAGGTTTGGGGGCGTTCTCATCCTTGTCTGGTTAGGCGCAAAAGATACATGAAATCAGAGGTCCCACAATTTCTGCCTCTTGGTCCAGCTGATGCGGGACTGGTTCTCGCAGCGGATGCTGTGGTTGGGCCAGAGCGCCATTCGCTTCCAACTCCCGCTTAACGGCTCCTGTGCGATGTATGCCATGGAAGCTCGGCAAACATGCAGGGTTACTATTGTAGGAGCCTAAATAATTACCAATAATAATTGGGGGGGGGGGGGGGGNCAACTGGGCCTGGATTTGGGCAAAACCCGAAACCACCATATCACAACCAGCTAAGAAGCTTACATTTTGCAATACTTTGCATGGTTTCCAATCTGATAGTCAACCTTTAAGGAAACACAATCAGTTTTAGAAAAAATGCAGTTGCAGTAGGTACCGTTCTTCGCCCAGATGCTACGACGATCTACGAAATATTCATAATGAACAAGTAAAACCTAACACTAAAGAAGGCCTCTATGCTATTGAAGGTTTGACTTCAAAGCAGTAGACCAACACTGTAAAACCCCGAAAGCTTCAAACCTGTAAAATCCGAAAGTTTGCTACCCCAAAGGCTTTAAACTTGTGAAANTGGCGGTGAAGGTACATACAGGATACTGCTCTAAACACTAAACCTCTAACACCAAACCCTAAACCCTGAACCACCGCAAGGAAACAGTGACCCATTGTCATATTCATCATCACCGTCATTTTATTCGTCATCTTGTTCATCATCGCCATCGTCATCGGCAGCATCATCGTCTTACTCGTGTCTTACTCGCCATCGTCATCGCTATCTTCGTCGTCATCTTTTTCGTCACCGCCATCGTCATATTCATCATCACCGTCATCTTATTCGTCATCTTGTTCATCATCGCCATCGTCATCGGCATCATCATCGCCATCGTCTTCTTCATGCTCATCGTCATCGTNCATCGCCATCGTCATCGGCATCATCATCGCCATCGTCTTCTTCATGCTCATCGTCATCGTCATCTTCATACTCACCGTCATCGTCATCTTCATACTCACCGTCATTGCCAGCCCCATGCTCCATACAACCAGACGACAAAGAGCCCTCAGTGAGTAAAACCCTAAACGACAGACCGCTTTGAGAGTAAAGGGAACAGGGTTGGGGAATTAATGACTCAAGAAGTCCCTAAACACGTGAGCTAGGATCTATAGTAGATAATAGGGTTTACAATAACCCTAAACTAGACAAAGAACACGTTCTAGTTGTACTAGGGACCTGTTTTGGGTAAATAACTGCTCAGTTGTAGTAGGGTCCAGTTTCTGGTTGTGGTATCGGGCTTCTGGTTGTGGTATGGGGGTTCCGGTTGTAGTAGGGACTATNGGGGGGGGGGGGGCGGGTTCCTTATTGTAGTTATGGTATAATGGGCCCCAAAACGCTAGTCTACTAGGCCCCACTGGTCATGGACGCAGCGGGTCTGCAGCAGTGCGTTTTGCTGGATACTGAGAGAGAGTGTTCCGGCTGTGTCATTGATAGGCTCGAGGGATTTCCTTAGCGGGTTGAGGATGGGACCTCCAGATACGGCAAAGCATGTAATCAAGGGGCTGTAAAAATTAGAATAGAGTTTTGGTGTATATTATACTGTATGTACAATCGGGATTGTGCTGGGTTCCAGAGCTCCGGACTTGAGCGGCCCATAAGCGTCTCAGGACACAGTGCGAGCTGTTCAGACAGACTTCTGCCGCGGAGTCTATGAGGACTCGGTTCTCGATTCCATGATGACTCTGGGCCGTTGTTCAACATGTTTTGGTTGAATTTGCCCTGGCAATATAATGATATGACAGCAGCTCCTACTATATAGGGGACACAGTCCTAGTAATTAGTAAACAACAGGTGGTCTTAGGCAGGACCATCCTTTAAGAACAGCTCAGGATTGAGATGGGAGAAGACAGCTTCATGACAAACCTCGTCCACGAGAAGTACCAGAAGCTTGGCGGCTTAAGGTTTAGGCTAATTAGAGTTGTAGCAGTGAGGGTCTTCTAGAAAGAGATGACCTCCGAAAGCCTTTTGGGAGTGTTGAAGCCCACACCCCAAACATAAACCAGCTGACGGTTTCCTAAAAATATACATAGCGGGAGCCCTTGACTTAAGATGTGTTTTCTTCAGTTTGACTTCTCAAGAGTCGAATGTGTGCAGTTAGAAACTAGCTACCGGTCTGTATCTGCATATATACCCGTGGATACACATGTACGCTAAGGTGTGTGTGTGTGTGTGCTTCTGTATACACATTGGGAGGACAAGAGTTTTGACCTGCTGGACCTGTCTTGTCTTAAGACGTCTTGCGGAGTAGCGGAGTACCGAAAAGTGCGATTTACGTGGCCTGGCCAGCGGAGTATTTTATACACCGTTTTAAAATCAGCTACTTTACAATGTTCCGGAGGCGTAGCCAATTGGTCCTGTTTGTCGGGATTCTATGGGGGAATGGGGGCATACGTTCGACGCAACAAGGAGTAGTACAAACTTTCGTCCTACCGCAATATAGAATATATATATATATATATATATATTATATATATATATATTATATATATATGCATGTGTATGTGCACCATTACCAGGCTACTGTCTCTGGGCCCTGTCATCCCCAGACGATTCTAAACTCACAGACAGAGTCCCGTATCCCATGAGATAGATAGGATAAGTTGTATTATCTAAGGACATGCCGTGTCATGTCGGTGTCTTTGGATCAGTGTGTGTAGGTTTGCTGGATCTTGGTGCTTCGAGTGTTTTGTTTCATGTTTTTCAGGCGCCGGAGGGTTGAGAGCCAGGACATTGGCAACCATTGAGCCCACCTGAACCCTAAATTCCTAAACCCTAAACCCTAAATGGAGAGTTCTTCTTGAATCCAAACGCCGAATCCCGACACACTACATCACTTCAATGGCTAAGCCGCCGAAGCCACACTCCAACCCAAGAGCACGACGGTTGAAGACAAGATTTCGGACCTTTTTTGCGTTTCCTTTCATTGGCTCTGACCTCAGCCGTGAGGGTCAGGGCTTTGTTGTGCATGGAGTTTGTCGTCTGCTCGTGGTGGCTGAGGAACGGCGGCGGCATTCGGTATCTCGGCAGCGCTGCATTTAAAGCTGCGAAAGCTCCCCAAGCTTTGACATGCCAAGACCCTCAACCCAATCATCTAGCTGGCTTGGTAAATCTTCTCTTGGAGTAACAAGAATACCTCCGTACGTAAATGAGAAAGACAATCCAGTCATGTTGGGCGCACTTCTTTTCCGTCAGAAGTAAACCCTGAACACTAAACCCTAATGGCTATTCCCATAAAAGTCCAAGCCCAGGCCTGAAAAGCTCTCAACATGATCCGAAACTTCCTCCCCAAGACCCCAAACCCTAAACCATTAATAACCTTAAGCCCTCTAATACCCTAAACCCTAAGCCCTAAACCCTAAACCCTATGCCCTAAACCCTAAACCCTATGCCCTAAACCCTAAGGCCTAAGCCTTCTAATACCCTTAACCCTACATCCCTCAAAGGGTTGGGAAGTCGGGAATTCTGGGCCCGACAAGGCTTTAAGCCTACTTAAGGTGTTTGGGCTTCAAACGGTTTAGGGTTTAGGGTTTAGGGGTTCTAGAACTTTTGGGAGGCAAAGATGACAATCGTATATATAGAACAGCATGCACTCATGTAAGTTTTCCGGCCAGAATTTGCCGTTCAAGATGTCTCAGCCCAGACCTCAATGATGTTTAAAGTTCTGGTCACGGCCACTGTAAGTCGTCGCTAAGATTGGAGCAGTGAAGGTTGAAACCGTAGACACGTCTAGATATGGCTCTCAGCAGGTCAATGCCAGTCGTGCGAGACCAGTGCATGACATGCCTTGAACCGCAAGGACTAGCTAGCGTCATACCTACAGCTCCACATGTCGACATTGAAATCTACCACGCAGGTTTCTGCCTCACTGTTGGGCCACATCCTTCATGCCAGAGACCTGGAGCGAGTACCTCGCACAACAGTGCCGGTGGAAGCGCTCGCACATGGGACACTGGTCGTGAGAAGAAAGGTTCAGGGCAGTTACGTCCAAGGGCTGGAGGAAAGGCTCAACGGTGTTGTTTGCACCGGGTTGTGTGTCAGTTCAGCTGCAAGTTCATCTTTGATCGGGACTGACTTTAAGACATCCAAAATTGGAACTTTCTCATTCTCCTAAACTGCCCAACCTCAACCCGAAACATTTTCGCTTCTCTAGATTCGGAAAGCTCTACTGAACCCCAAAGCCGTTTTTCACTGGGCAACGAAGTTATACCTTTTTGGCTTTGTATATACAAGTAAGAGATACTTGGTAAACCCCAGGCCTAGGGCGTTAACACAGCGTCCTCGAACAGCTTAAATCTGTTGAGGCTGCGCCGCAGCTCTTTGTCAAGCCTGCATTTATAGGGTCCGGGGTTTAGGGTCTACCAAAACCCCCGAGACACGCATATGTTTAGATCTCCATAACTTGACATATATATATATAATTGTTTAAATTTATATATGTATGCATGTGTATGTATATTTATTTATATATATGCCTTTTAGGTATGCATGTATGTAGGTATGTATGCATGTATGTACGTGTGTGTATGTATGTGTATATATAATTACATATTCACATGTACTTTCTTCTGCATGCATGTCACATATGAGTATGTATATATATATAGAAATATATATGTACATGTCTACATATGTATGTAAGCATGTCCTTGAAAAGGTAGTGTTTTAGGATCCAGCTCGGGGTTAAAGTTTACGACAATCCTGCTATAAACGCTTTATAGGGCCTCCGACCAGAGAAGAGCTTCACAGGAAGCCTAAACCGTTACACCCGATTAGGTAGAATAATATCACATACCACATCATCATGCAATATATATATATGTATATATATGTATATTACGGTATTTAATGCAATATACAGTGCATTATTCCATATAGTATGCAATAACATAATATCATATAGTAATAGTTTACTGTTATGCAACCTCGTTTCATCGAATATAATACGGTGTGGTAAAGTAAAGCATAGCGCAACAGAGCATAGTTTAGTTTAGGATAGCAAAGTATAGCATGTATAGTGCGGTATAACATGGTGTGGTAACATGCATGTAATAATCCACCTATTTTGGCCTCTAGTGACCTGCTGTGACAATACGCTAAGCCCTCCACACCACAGGAAATCGTGTGACCATGCTCTTCAACAAGCCCAATGCCTGGCTTTGGAAGCCGACCCGCTGGGTGTTCTGGCCCATCTACGTGCCTTCGCTGAGCACAGGAGAACGGAGACCCTAAGTAGGAGGAGCTTTACAACTAATTACTGAGGACTGTCCAAGTTTTCCGAAGGTAGAGTACATGAAGGAGGGTTGGTATTAGCGATTTGGTGTTGGTTGTCGGGCTCCTTTTGCGTATTGGTGAGTTCATGTTCTGCGTGCTAGTAATGAAAATCCTTCACCATACATACATACTGCACCGCTGGGTTCTGCGGAGTCTTCGTATGCTTTCATATGCTTTCTTGGTGGTTCGGGGTTTTCGGATCCGCGCGGGACCCAAGCTACACATATCAGCTTTGTCATCGTGCAGTATGGGCTAAAGACCACCAGCAACTAGCGTGTGGCGTCCAAGGGGTGCAAATCGTAACGGTCCAAGCGGACCCAGTGGTTTCTGGCTATCCTAAACAAAAGCAATGTTGGACCCGAGGTTGAGGGCTTAGAGACTTGCACTTCGTTGTACATTTTCTGAAATGCAGGGCATAGGCACCGAATGCTTTAAGTGGCAACTCGCATTCTCGCACGCACTCTGTCGCTTTCTCTCGCTCCAGGCCTCTGTCTCGCTCTCTCTCTCTCCCTCCCTCACCCTCATTCTTTCTCTATCTAACCCTCTTTCTCCAATCATATAATTACATATATACATCTACACGTATACATACGTCACTCTCTCTCTGTGTCTTTGTGCCTCCAAACACATTTACATACACACACACATGCATGCGTACATAACTACATACATGCATACATGCGTTCAATGATTTATTACTTTATTCAGGCATTCATTGCAGACATGTTTGATGCATAAACGCATACGTGCAAAGATGCATGCGTAGGTAGGTGTACATGGTATGGTTTCTAATCATTTGGCTCCAAGACCAGTGTCGATCAACGGCAAGTCAACTCGAAGCCATGAAGGGAGGATGAGGGCTGCAGTTTGTTCTGGTTGCCTGTCCTTGCTTTCATAGGCGCTTCCTTCCTTTGGACGCCGTTCCTATCCTTGTTTTCTGAGGTCGCTTCCTTCCTTTGGACACCCTTCCTGGCCCCGGCCACGCTGACGCTCCCCGGATTCATGCTGTAGCCAAGGGAACACCCTCGCCTATCAATCTTAAGGTTGTTTTCCTAGCTTTCCGTTTCAGGCTCGAGAGTGAGCACAGCGGTTATAGTTATAGGATCATCGGCAGACAGACGGAGAACACTTTGGACTCATACTGTTGATGGACAAAATCCTGCATTACCCATTATAAGGGATTTTGTCCATCAACCGTACTACAGTGCAAAGCCCTGCCTGGAGACCCAAACGCCAAGCCCGGAGTCTAAATGTCCTGGCCGCCCTACAGTTTCCGTCTCTTGGCAGCCATGACAGAAAGGGTCTCCGAAAGGCACAGAATCAAATTCAAAAACCTTAGCCTCGGGTCAGGAGCGACTAAACGAGGGGCCAAGAAGCGGGCTCTTACACTTGGGGTGCCCTCCTGGGTCCGGCTGCAGTCTCTCTTCAGAGCCGCCTAGAGGACAGTTATCGGCAAGCCCTTGCCAACCTCCATGCTCCTTCCTCCGCCCTTTCTCAAACAAACAAGATCAAGGTTTCGGAGGGCTATCGTGCGAATTGAAGAACAGACAAGACCCCGAATTAATGGTGAATATGCAGACTTCTGTCTCCTGCGCTGCGGATGGCACCGCCTGCATCCAACGACAATCATATACCCCAACCCTAGAAACCCCATATCCTGAATCCTTTACTGTATATCCCAAGCCCCAAACCCTTAACCTCGCACCCTAAAGTCTTTACACTGAAAGCCTGAGGTCCTAAAGCCTATAAACCCCAACTCCGACACCCTACCTTAAGGCTCCTGGACCCTCGTAGTGAGATCCCAAAACTTAGCACCCAAAGCCCAAACCCTCCCCCCGAAAGCCCTTGACCCATTTGGGAGCCTTAAGGTACAACCTTTACCCTAAACTATGTAAAGTCAAGACACCCGATATGTTAAAAGATTAGGTCGAACTACCAAACCGGCTACGACCCTTGCAACCGCTTCAACTTTTCAAGCAAAGACAGCCTCGGTAGCGAAGAGTCCTNAAAAGATTAGGTCGAACTACCAAACCGGCTACGACCCTTGCAACCGCTTCAACTTTTCAAGCAAAGACAGCCTCGGTAGCGAAGAGTCCTGACACCTACACGTGGGTATGCTTCACGCACTCCCCCTCGCACACTCCTTCAAGAAGTGCGCGATAGAAGATCCAAAAGGAAAATGTCTGGCAATGTGAAGTCATGCCTTTCTGTACCTTCAGGAAACAGCTACCGATGCCTCAGACAAAAGCATCTTGGGGACACCATTCCGATCCCTCATCCTATACCACGAGGTACCTCCTTCAGAGGTAATCCCGCAACGTGTCCCTAGCGTCTGACACTAACATTATCTTGAGGAAAGCAGAGACTTCCCAGTGTTCCCAAACTGGCCAGTCTTAGCTTGACCAGGTATAAAAGCCTAGTATTAAACTAGCGGGACCCAGTACTCCTCTGACCTTCCCTCCAAGACTGTCCAACTTGTCGAAACCCAGCGGTTTCACCGGCCTTTTTACTGCGGTGACCCATACTCAGGAGCATCCGAAGAAGAACCTTCGTCCGAAAAACCCACACCATCAACCTCCAGTCGACGTAGATAACCCCCAATTAAACTATGAAACCGGTTGCGAACTCCTTCCGAATACTCCCTGGCCTCCGCATCAACCCTATAGCCAGCGATCCACAACGAGAACAGGATGTCTGCCCGATTTGGCACTCCTTTCACCAACGGCATAGGAACTACATTGGACGAGTGTGTCTGGCTGGCGGCTTCACGGTTATTCCCCGACCGCCTTCGGCAGTTGACAACACAACATCGTGCAGCTTCCCAGGTCCCTATTAAGCACAATGCCTTGAACCCTTCCCAAAGATACGACCCATCACACCGGGGCCCATTCAGCAGCGCAACCTCCTCGGGATTTGCACGACAACCCTCAACCCAGCCAAACGAACCTCCTCGAACCTCTGGTTCCCATACCACTAGTCGGCTATCCTCCACAGCAACCTCAGCCCGGACACTTTGCACAAGGACCCACATCAAAAACAAGCTCCAAAGAAAACCCTTCAACCCTGCTAGGCTGCCCAGGTTTCCTTTAGCCCGTCTTCGCCTCTCTGAGACCTCCTGAGGAGAATCAGTGCTCGACCCTGGAACTCCGCCTATATCTAGCCCCTCGTTCATCACCTGCCTAAACCCTGACCACTCTCCAGTCTCAAGCCCCTGAACGATGGTTTCAACTTGCGCTTGGCTCCAGCCCGGCAACGGTACTGTTACTAATCCCCCACCATAGAGGCATAGAAGCGCCTCCTCACAGGCCTCATATACAAGTCCGCCGGGAATGGCCAGCGTGGCCTGCCCTTCCAATCCTGACCCTGTTACTGCTAGCACCTCCGCGTTCTCACTAATACTACTTTTCGGACTCGGAGACACTATTGAAGGCTCCGTAGTGGATCCCTCGGACCCTTCGGACTCTGAAGATGAAGACTCCTCGAGGTCTTGAGCCACTTGCCCCAACCCAGCAACCCTAGGCTCAGGCCTTACAGGTCTCAACGGCCTCCTATCTATTTCTCCGTCATCTTCAGCGTCCTCGTTAGCAGCATTGCTTTCGAGAAATGGAAACTGCACCTCTCCCCTCCTCAAATAAGCATTAGCTGCCTCCTCCACTGATGGAGTAGGAGCCACGTACTGAATTATATACCTTTGGCTGGTCCTTCGCAACCAAATAGCAACTGCCATCGTGGAGCTACTTCTAAATCCCTCCGCAGCGGAACGAAGGTAGCCCCAGGTGCTAACCCGATCCCCAAGGAAATCAAGAATCAACCAACCCGTCAACATGAACACTCTCCAAAGATAATGAGAAAAAACTCCTGGAGGGCCCTCCACATAAGGAAACCCCGGCACCGACGTGTAGACCGCTGAAACACCTCCAAAACCGACACTCCCTTTAAGACTCCTACTGAGAAAGCCTGTGATTAAATACTCCTCGGCTACAGCGGACCCTTGCGGTCCACTCACATGGAGCGCGTACGGCCCTCGTCGTAGCCACCCTAACACAATGTCCACTAAAGCTCGCCTAACCCCAGCCGATATCTCACGAAGGACTACCCAATTTATCCTACTTCCCAAAGCCTGCAGAAGGTGCTCTCCTACTTGGGAGATCAGCTGTATCATGAAGTGAACCTGGATCCAGGAGCCTACATATGGAAACCGGTCAACCATCATCGCTTCGCCCACATAATCTTCATAGCACGCCCCAGACACTGGCGTCGCTTGCATTCCGTGGCTTCCCGAACTACTTCCCACCTGATAGTTCGAAACCTGAACCTGAGCCCTTTCCCTACTCAAAGGAGACCCCGAAGCCTGAGCACCCAAGTGTCTACAAACCGAACTCGGTCCTACCTGATCCGAAAGATTAAACTGAACTGAAGAACTTGGACTCCCCCCAATCTGATCCCCTGAATGCCCATCAGAACTCCCACGGCTCTGCAACAAAGGACTTGGACTCCCCCCAATCTGGTCCACTGAATGCCCCTCAGAACTCCCACGGCTCTGCGACAAAGGACTTGGACTCCCCCCAATCTGGTCCACTGAATGCCCATCAGAACTCCCACGGCTCTGCGACGAAGAACTTGATCTCCCCCCAATCTGGTCCACTGAATGCCCATCAGAACTCCCATGGCTCTGAAACGAAGGTAACATCTCTAATCCTTGCGATAAAGTACCTGCCCTCCGGTCCTGATTTGATTGTGGAGTTTCATGCGCTTCGAGCCCAGATGACTGCGCGGCTATTGAATGGCGCGGCACATCCGAACTACTAGCTGCACCACTGCCCGTTTCATCTTGAAGCACCAGATTTCTAGTGTTCCTGATTTGAGACGCTAACATTAGTACTACACTTTGGCTCAGCGCCCTGCAACAGGACCTCAATCGGCCCCACTCAGGTCTGGGAGAGCCAACCATGATCAACAGGGTCCCACCGCAAGTTACAAACAACGAACCCAAACTGGCACCCATAGCAGTGGGAACGGCCATCTCTGAATTCCCACTCGCACTTCCCCCCGTGAGCCACTCTGGCAGAGGACCCTTCCTTTGCTGAAATACCGGAACATCAACAATCCCCCCTGCAGCTAACTGTCGACGTAACTTAGCTCGCTGAACAAACGTAAGTCCCGTTCTGCGCTCAGCCTCAGCCAACTTAGCCTCAGCCTTAGCCCATTCTTCTGGAGAAAAATCCGAGGACTCGGCCCCATCCTTATCCTCCTCTCCGGATGGTTCTGCTACCTTTACACCAGGATCCTCTGGCCATTTCTTATCACGTTCCCCAGACTCACCTGGTGGTGAAGTTAACAGCCTCCCCACTAGTCGGGTTCCAATCCACACCAGAAAAACCCCAACACAAAAATAAACCACCCATCCAAAGAACCCGGAGGCAGGACCAATCTCCCTCTCACCCGGTTGGGCACTTACACAAGGCAACGCCGCCAGAAGAGCTAAACCTGCCAAGGCCTCCGCCGTTATGGGGACCGAACTGCCGCCTGTAAGAGACAACCTGCTAAGCGTGCGCGCCGTCCTGATCGTGTCCGTGCCACTTACATAGCCACGAATGTTTATAAGCTCCAGTAACTGCAGTATCCTTGCTCTTGACAAGGGTTTAGTGCCCAGGTCCGCCACTTGGTACTCGCCTGGTAAATGGGCCACCTTTAGCAGACCCGCCAAAATACGTTCCCTTCCTGCCACTGCCCTCATACGAAGGTGGCGGTTACGCCAACCGGAACCCGCAGTCTCAAACGAACGAACAGCCGCCGCGTTNTGGGCCACCTTTAGCAGACCCGCCAAAATACGTTCCCTTCCTGCCACTGCCCTCATACGAAGGTGGCGGTTACGCCAACCGGAACCCGCAGTCTCAAACGAACGAACAGCCGCCGCGTTATCTCCCATCAACGACAAGGTGGAGTCCTCACCTAACAGCTCGTCTACCAGCGGCTGGACAGATTCAGCCAACTGGATGCTATGCACCATACTCACTAACTCGCTTTCTGCTGAGCTTAATGTAGTGAAAGGCTGTCGGCAGCTCTCCCACACCAATGGAGAGCCTCTCCAAAGAATCAATACACACTGGGTTGACCTCTCACCCCCTGGGGAATGAGAGGCATCTGAATAGATCTCTATAATATGGTCGGGCCTAGGTAGATTCAAGTGGCCGTGATGCGAGAAATATGCCCCCGTATCATACCGAAACTCCACCCCCAGCTCAACCGTAGAATGAAGATAAGCCAACACCTGAAGTCCCAAGTCGATGGACACCTTCGGAACTTTGGTGGCCCATTGACCCATCTTAGAGATAGCAAAGGCTATGTCCGGACGGGAACGTGTGGAGATCCACAGTAAAGCCCCTGTTATCGCTTGCGCTTCCCGCACCTCGCTCAACACCGGCTCTCCTGTGATCTCCGGCTCGCACCACTTTGCCATCGGTACTGACACCTTGGAATCTACCTGAAACCGTTGTAGAAGTTCTCGCAGGTATGCAATCTGAGTCAAGCGGTACCCCTGGGACGTCAAAATGATTTCCACCCCGCAGAACGTAACCGGCTCCTTTCCAAACCAGGTAGGAGGAGATGTTTTCCACTTAGCCTGGACTGTCTCCACGAAAGCTTGGCAGAGAGGCTCCTCCGAGAAGAAAGCCAGATCATCCACATACACCACCAACAGCCCAGATATTTCTCCCAAACCACCCTCGCCGGTGCTCCGCAGAAACCACAGGGATTCGTCTGCTTTGGATTGACAAAGTACATACCCCTGCTCCTTTAATTGAAGCTCGAAGGTTTTAAACTCCTGATCGCGATAAGTTCCCCAATCCTTCGGGGAAGTGGGAAGCCCGTACAAAGCCTTCTTAACCCACCACCTATCATTATCCTTGAGTATCCCAAGCTCCATTAAAAACGAAGGAGGCTTCACAATGATGCGCTCATCTCGCCCCTTAACTTCAGCACCAATCGGCGCATACAAGAAAGCTGATTTCACATCGATAGTCAACCCTCTCCAGGAAATGTGGCGAGCCGCAAACGCCAGCGCTACCCTTAGTGTAAGGCCCTCCGCCCCCGAGGCGTAAAGATCTTCCCTGGATAAGCCCAATTTATCGGCTGGTAGGTAGTTGCCACGGCACACCGCTCGACACCTACGACGACCCGTCCCGGACTTCCTCGTGAGAACACACTTACCCGGTAGCTGAATCACATTAATACCCTGATCCACCCATGAATCAACCTGAGCAGCGTCTACCCTAACCACAGCTTCATTTACGTCCTCTAGATTGGTAACCTCCTCTAGAGCGGGATCTCTCCAGCATGCAAGTTCTTTCCGAGCCTCCGCTAGACCTATAGTCCGCGTCTGTAAAAATTGATCCCCCGGGTTGTCAATCCCATTCAGCGGAATTTCCACTTTCAAGGCCATGACTGCCCCCCAGAGATCACTACTTGGCCTACAACGATCCAGCACAAGCTCCAACCACTCGCATTGACGCTCCACCCGCAACAGATTCTTCGCCCCCAAAGCTAACGCCTCTCCAGACGATTCATCCGTGCTAAGCTCTTCAGCCAAAAACTTACGTAGGCAGGCTTCTCCTTCATGCCACCTTCCCCAGGCATCAAACCCTGGATCTTCTACTATCCAACAAGGGACATCCACTTCCCACTCACCCAATGGATGATCCTCCGCCGGATTCTCTGTTGCACCAAAGGCCTTCACCTGCGCACCCTCAGAGTTTGTAGATAGTCCGCCCAACGGAAAACCCAGCTCAGCAAGGGCAATCCATTGGTCAGGGGTAGTCTTCCCATGCCCACACGGGACAAACCCAGAAATAACCCATCTAGACGAGCCTGACCAATCCTCGGCCGCATGCCATCTTCGTCCAGAAAAACAGACCACTTGCCTGCTAATGTCATGTATAGCCCCGGCCTTTAATTGCCCATTGGGAAGCCTCTTACACACAGGGCCTTCGTCATTTGCATCCTCTATCCACAAGCCACCTCCTTTAAACTGCCCGACAGCTCGTACCACCACCGGATACTCTGGCGCATTACGAAGATCCCGATGCAACGGGGCTTGGGTATTTTGTGACACATACAAGCTTGTCCAAATTTGATCNCCTCCTTTAAACTGCCCGACAGCTCGTACCACCACCGGATACTCTGGCGCATTACGAAGATCCCGATGCAACGGGGCTTGGGTATTTTGTGACACATACAAGCTTGTCCAAATTTGATCTGGGGCCTGCTCCTTCATGAAATGATTCGAGTACTTAATCACCTCGGGAAACCTCTCCGAGGCCTTAGAGATTCCATGGAAACCCCCAACACTGTAGAGACCACACACTACCGCACCTCCCTTTTTATCCATCACAGTCCGGTTAGCCACGGGCAACCTACCAAAACCCNACCTCTCCGAGGCCTTAGAGATTCCATGGAAACCCCCAACACTGTAGAGACCACACACTACCGCACCTCCCTTTTTATCCATCACAGTCCGGTTAGCCACGGGCAACCTACCAAAACCCCGGGTCAACACCTGAAGGCACTCTTCCGAAGTCCCAGTTCCATTACGAAGTAATTCCTGAATCCACTTCTCAACTTCGACCCCTGGTCCCCGAACCTCCTGCACACACGGAGTTTCAGTTAGATCCTCCGGCGCACAAAACACTTCACCCGGAGCCAGGTCTTTACTACGAAGCTGAATCCACCCATCTTCCAGAAACCCATCCAAATGAAGAGGCCCATCCCCTTCTTCCTGGAACACATCCTCCTCCAGATGGTCTTCTTCATCACCGACCACATCCGGAGTCTGGGACTGAGTTTTAAAAGACCCGGAAGAAGAAACTTGAAAACCCCCTCGGGTGATTGAAAAACCCCCGAAGAAGACTCCCCCCCAGGTGATAACCTGGCCAAGTGCTCTTCCACATACTCAAAACAGCTCTGGGCAGCAGCTACAACCTTCACCGCAAAATGGGAGCGCTTGCCCGTAAGGCGATATGTCGGGCGGCACACTGCACCCTTATCCTCCCCTCTCAAAGGGTAAACCGTATTGGTAAGCAAAACCTTACGGGAATCTCCATCCTCTACCAGAACCAGATGCCCCCCTGGAGTTAACGGCGCAATACCCAAGTACACCCCAGCAACAGTGCGAGATTGCCATTGCTCTTCAAAGCCAGTCTTAAATCGCCTTCTAGCTTCAATCTTAACCCCAAGATTTACTTGAGGAACCCCTAAAGATTCGCCAAACTCCACCCAGTTCCGCTCCGCCGCGTGGGATAGAGCTAGAGGCCAGTAACCCACTTCTAGCTTGGCAACCCCAAGCAGTTTCCTTACCATTCCTTTCAAATTCTGTACTCCTAGTTCCGCCCGATTGCCGGCCGGGCTGTCTCCCAGCGTCCAGCTAGCGTGTATCTGCTTATTTCTAAGCCAGGCTATAAGCCCCGCTGTCCTAAGCTCTTTCGCCCTGTCCGAATGATACCTGTGTACGGGGTAGCCGTATGCTTCTAATCGATTAATGATACACTGCACTTGTAGTAGGACTTCTTTCCCTTTCTTAGTTCTTAACGGAATCCCTAAGAATAGAGTTCGAAACTTACGAATCCTTTCATCCTCCCCCCGTTCTGAGTCCTTTACCTCTCCTGGAAGGGGATCGGGATCCTCCGGTCTCTTAGTCCTTACCCTAACATTGACAGCCTTTACCTCAGCTTCNAACTTACGAATCCTTTCATCCTCCCCCCGTTCTGAGTCCTTTACCTCTCCTGGAAGGGGATCGGGATCCTCCGGTCTCTTAGTCCTTACCCTAACATTGACAGCCTTTACCTCAGCTTCGGCGCCCTGCTCCTCATCCGACTCCCATAGCTCCGGAAACAGATCTTCCCCAGCCTTCCCCACGTCCCCTGCCTCTTTAGAGCCCTTCCCCTCTAAAGGATCCGACCCGGGGTTCTTTTCTGTCATTGGGCTGTCTGGAGATTCCGGATAAAAGCCATCGGGGACTGCATAAGCGCATGCCAAGAAATATCGGTAACCTTTCCCTTTATCCCTTCCCGAGACCTCCGGATTGAACGCCTGTCCAGGAACAAAGGGTCCTGCAATGTCAAAGCTAGCAGAATGGACTCCTGGAAACCCGCTGCGCCAATGCGACCTACGCCTCCCTTGAGCCCGAATGCACACAGGGCACCCCTTTAAATAAGGTACGTGATCGTGAGC
>BGNK01001973.1:19589-87358 GCA_003297005.1 Symbiodinium sp. clade A Y106
CGCCGATCTCGAACCTCCTCCACTTGGCACCCTAACGCACACCACCGACACCAAGCGCCCTGTATTACTCGAAGCAATCCTGAAGCCCAATCTTTTCGGGACCGCCTTCCACTTGCGTCCTCTGAATGGTTAAGGCTCCAATCCAGCGTTGCTGTGGGGCTCATCCTAACTTCATGAACTGCTTCAAACAAAAGCCACGATGAAGTTACCATCTCTGCCCTAACCCGTTCACGAGCCCCAAAACACGCTTGGTCAAACTGGGCTCGATGCAGATCGTAGGCAGCAACAAGGGCGTTCACAGATTTAGGATCCCACCGTATTCCACTTTCATCACCAACTCCCTTACACCTAGGATCCCCCGGAAAACCGCTCACCAAGAATACTAAGTCCCTATCCCGTTGTGACTTACCGGCTCTAGGTTGGATCCGCGGCGAAGAAGAAGGGACAACGACAGAATTCTCATCGTTAACGCCCGGAGAAATCGCCTGATTTATATCCTCACATGCATGCTCAAGATCCTTCTTAGCCTGGGCCACAGCAAAAAGCAGGAACCACCGAAGGATCTTCACAGAGCCTTCAATGAGGGTCTTCCACCCATCCTCTTCAGAATCTTCCCAACTCCATTGGCAGAACTCACCCTTTTCACTGAAGTCCAACAACCCTTCTCCTTGAATCATCCCGCCTATCTTTCCCTGCTCGGCCCAACGAAGCAACACTTGAAACACCACCGTGGACCCAAGGCCCCGGTCTGAATCTGCAACAGCAATCACCTTTCCCAATCCTCGCCAGACACAATGCCCAGGCGATACTGAAATGACAACAGATCCTGGAGCCGCACGGCTCGTAGACCGTCGGAACCTTCGGTTCCACGGTAGCTCTGACCAATCTACAAAACTCTCCCCTAGCGCGGGAACGCACACACGAGCTAACACCCCAACCGGGATGCTCGGCAACATACTCTTCAGGAAAACCAATTGGTCCACGTCAGTAATCCCTACCCCTCGCGAACCCAGTCTATCCCGAAGCCATCTCCTCGCTTGAACGGGGGACATCCCCACCTGGAGATCCTGTACCTCCGCCTTGCTGAGCAGCGCTACTCCTGACACACGATTCTCATAATCCCTAAGCAACTCCAGACCCACATCCCTCGGAATCAACGGACAGCCTTTCACTACTGACACCTCCAAAAGACCCCGCTTAGGATGCTTAATCTTACACCCGTGCTTCTTCCAAACTATAGAGAACCCTAACTGAACAAGATAGTTCGCCGGAAGGATGACCTGGCACGGTCCNACTGACACCTCCAAAAGACCCCGCTTAGGATGCTTAATCTTACACCCGTGCTTCTTCCAAACTATAGAGAACCCTAACTGAACAAGATAGTTCGCCGGAAGGATGACCTGGCACGGTCCAGGATGAAGTAGAGTGCCACAATCATTAATCATCAACTCTGCTCCCCCACTTGCCAAATCAACATGAATGACCCTGCATGTGCCCAACTCATCCTTACTTGCCGGCCTTAGCGCGTTGGTAGCTCCGGAGTCAACAAGGCAGAAATCTGGGTTTGAGGCATTGGCCAAAGCACTCCTCACCCATGCCAAATTACCTTCACANCCCAACTCATCCTTACTTGCCGGCCTTAGCGCGTTGGTAGCTCCGGAGTCAACAAGGCAGAAATCTGGGTTTGAGGCATTGGCCAAAGCACTCCTCACCCATGCCAAATTACCTTCACAATCCTCAAACCGCAAAGCCCTAAGGGACACCCCTTTAAGGAGTCTTGTTGCTTCCGCGACCAGCGTCTCTTGATTGACAGGCGGACTTGCACTCGAATTTCCGGCACTGGCACTCGCAACCGTGGCTTCCACTGGAGGGCCTGTTTCTTCAATGCCTTTAGCCTGTGCCTGAGAACCCCCTTTTGGCTTAGCTTTAGCCTGCGCCCTTTGCCCTTTCCCAGCCTTAGGCGAACCAGCCTTGGGGGATCCCTCCTTTCCGCCGTCTGCCGCAACTACCCTATTTTCAGGAGTAACCACAGGGCACTCTGGTCTAAAGTGCCCAGTCCGACCACACGCTAGACACCTGTCTTCCTTCCTAGCCCTGACTCTATCATGCTTAAAAATACAGGCATCCCCGAATCGGCAGCCTGAGGCGTCTGAGAATTTATGGCAGAGTTGCTGCCCCGCTTCACCCCCTTTTCCTTTTGCCGCGCCTTTACCCTTTCCTTCCCCCTTTTCAACCGTTGCTGCTGCTACAGTTACCACCGGGGGAGGAGGAGGAATTGGCACCGACTTAGGAGGAGGCCCCTCACGTGATGCACCCGCAGCCGCCAACGCAGCCGACCTAGCCTTCTTGCCCACACTACCATCCGACGCTATTGAAGCCGCCTCACATTCCGCCTGGATTAACCTCACTAGCTGTACCACGCTTGCAACACTCGGATTATAATCAATCGCCAACTGGTGCCTGAACGCGTTCACCCGAAAACCAATCATTTGATGCGCTGTAAGTAGAGACAAAGTTGCATGATCAATACCCCTAAGCAAGAGAGAAGCATCAGGTAGAGTTGCGTGGATCTCACCGGCCCTCTGTAGCCCTTGTTGCCATCGCCTCAACCCCTTTATGGCATCATTAAAAGTCCTGCAGGGTTCCGGGTTAACCAGCTGTGACAAAAGATGAGACCTTTCACTAGACCCACCTGGCTGAAACAGGCAGAGCACTCTGAACAAGATCGACGCCGAGCTTAACCACCGATTTGTAACCACGTCGTCGCGCACGGACTGGGGAACCGCCTCCAGTAGTAAACTAGTTGCCCTACTCGCCACTCGGCCATAAAGGTGCCTGTCGAACTCTCCCACCACACTGGAAGGATCCAACCCCAGGCGACCTAGCGGATCGGCTACTAACCAACGCTGATAGGCTAACGTGGCCGGCCCTTCAACCCCACGCCACCAAACCGTTGCGCTTGGGGAGAGACCCACCAGAATCTGCCTTACTTGAGCAAGCCAGTTCCCACACACCACAGCCGACTGAGACAACTCTGTCTGATTCAATTTCGGTAACTCATTAATATACTTAGCTGGTTCTTCAGGACGGACCCCATCCCCAAAACCTTGGACCTCCCGATTCCCGGACACACATCCCAAAGGACCCGGCTGACCAGCTAACTGCCCTTCCCTTACTCCCGGCCCGCTCCCTGCTGCCCCTGGTCCCCCCACTCCATACCCTGGTGGACCCACATACTGAGGTGCTTCCCTGGGCGGCGGACCTGGCGGAGGCCGGATAACAGTGCCCCCTGGGGAAATAGGATACCCACTGGCATCAAACCCTCCTACTCCCCCCAAAGTAGACCTAGGAGTGTGGAAACCTCCCTGAACTCCCAACCCTGAAGCCTCACCCGCTACTTGAGCGGTAAATTGCCTCATAGGCTGAGCAGTCATCGGCACGGCCCCTAAGGGCGTCACAGGCGCTGTNACCCTGAAGCCTCACCCGCTACTTGAGCGGTAAATTGCCTCATAGGCTGAGCAGTCATCGGCACGGCCCCTAAGGGCGTCACAGGCGCTGTACACGGAAGAGGCGGGGGAGGTGTCCGAGAATTCTGCTGAGGGAAACAGCCATCGTTCATACCTGGTTGAGATGGTAACGAAGAAAAACCTTCCTTACCGAATGGTACAAGCTCCAAACCCTCAGCCCCTCTTAACCCTGAACTCCCTCCCACAACACTCAAGCCTTGCGTGCATCCCATCAGCGGCTGCGCCCCTGAAGTGATTACAGTCTCACCCCTTCTGTAGGCACTAACCTCATCATCTCCAGGACCCGGGAAACTGCCCAAAGCTGGCCTCCCCTGATCCCTTGCCGGAATGCCTACAAAACGGCCCAATTCAGACCATGTCTGTACAGGCGCGCTAAAGTGCGAACCACCTTCCACTGTAAAAGATACTGGTGATGCTCCTATCGCTGGCTCTCCCTGAACTCCGCTATGCCAGGAAGAATGCGAGTGAAGTTCCGCCTGCTCCAGCCTACGGCGTAGCTGACGATTGTCCTCCAGAACCTGAGCCAACATCGCTTCCATTGGCGAAGTAATCTCCTGATCAGGGATCAGTTCACGCTGATCCTTATCAGAAGGGCCCTGACCTCCGCAGCCAGACGCTCCTGTGGCAGCAGTGTTCTGAAAAACCTCCTCACTTTCAGTCTCGCCAGCTGTCCTAGAAGGACCCTCAGTTGGGGATACATTGACAGCAGCTGGAACCAGGTTTTCTCCCGCTTTTGCACTGGTGGAAGGAGAAGTACTTGAAGTCACCCCCACACCCATTCCACTCAGCTCCAACCCCGTGCCCGCTGAAGGTTCACACGTCTCCACACGGGCCACCCGCGGGCCTGAATTCGGGCTGGCCCCGAAAGCAAGTGAATAATCCGGTTCTAAGGGGCTGCCTGGGTTCACCATCTCAGCTTCAACCCTAGCATGCTCTAAATCAAGGCCGACAGGCCTCCTTCTCAGGAGTTCCACCTCATCTCGAACGCGTTCTGAATGAAAGGGGCTGGCTGCCAGCCCAGGCAGCGCTTCCACACCGCCTTGTTCCATCGTCCCAGGAGATGCTTCACCCAGAACCACAGAACGTTGAAGTTCCCTTCCAGGGTCTATCTGACCCAAGACTGCCGCATACTCGCCTTCTAGGCGAGCTCCCGTAGCCTCTGGCTCGTTTTGCCCCGTCGTTCCTCTTCGAGAACGCACCATAGGGTCCATGATCCAACAGACTGACCCTACTAGGCTAAAACGACTACAGATTAGACCCCAGTAACAAGCTAACACCAACCCGGTACTAGAGATCCTACGGCTGATAACCTATGTGAAGTCAAGACACCCGACATGTTAAAAGATTAGGTCGAACTACCAAACCGGCTACGACCCTTGCAACCGCTTCAACTTTTCAAGCAAAGACAGCCTCGGTAGCGGAGAGTCCTGACACCTACACGTGGGTATGCTTCACGCACTAAACCCTAAACCCCTAAACC
This sequence comes from Symbiodinium sp. clade A Y106, assembly GCA_003297005.1. Lineage (NCBI taxonomy): Eukaryota > Dinophyceae > Suessiales > Symbiodiniaceae > Symbiodinium > Symbiodinium sp. clade A. Next base: position 24,597 of record BGNK01001973.1, read on the forward strand.
CTAAACCTTAAACCCCTAAACCCTTAGACCCTAAACCCTAAATCCCCCAAGCCCTGAGCGATGCAGGCGAGGGAAGAGAAAGAGCAGGCCGGGGATGGGAGTTCAGGTTTTAGGGCTTCGAGTTTGGGGATAAAGATCAGGGCTTTAGAGTTTTAGGGTTTAGGGTTTAGGGATATTAGGGTTTAGGGTTTAGGGAGTTTAGGGTTTAGGGATATGCAGCCATGCTGTGCACACCCGGGGCCGAAGTATCAGTAGTTCCGCTTCAAGGGTTCTTCAAGGGTACTTCCATGCTAAAGTCTAGCTCTCAAGGTAGGACCCCAATCCTGCTGGTTGCTGGTTTTGATGTGACACAGAGAACTACCGATGCCAGGTTGTTGACATCTCCCTTATAGAGCCCTTATCGACCCGGTAGTGAGTCCTTGAAAGATATCTTTTTGTGCCTTATTCGAGCACTTCTAGCATGATTTTGCAGTCCTTCAGACCAGCTTGAGGGGTTCCGAGGGCATAATCCCTGACAACACAGGCAGAGCCGCTTTAGGGTTGAGGCCTCTGCTTGTATGATCGCTCAACCATCGCAGGGCAGTAACAAGAATTTAGGGAACCACTCCTCATAAGAAGCATCCTACTAACTATATAGACCTTCATGTTGTAGTGACAAGGCTCTTGACCAGATTGGCAAGAGTGATCACGGTAAGCAGCAGTGGCGGCACAAGGAGCGACAGCAGCAACAACCCTGCCGCGAGCGACGCGCAATACCAACAAAAGGCTTGCACAGGTCAGGTGGGGGGGCGGGGCTCTTGACTAAAAGTGACAGCCCAGGAGCCCGCACCAAAGTACCTCCAAACTTTAAGACCTCAATCCTTGGATTGAGCATCGCAGAATCCTAGACACTGAAACGAACGAAAGTCTCATCCTAAACCGTACCCCTAAACCCCCAAAGCCAAAACCCGAAACTCCAAAGCCCCAAACCTCAAAACCCGAAGTCCCAACCTCAAAATCCCATAACCCCTGAACCCCCAAGCCTCAACCCTAAACCCCAAACCACCATAAACCCCAAACCCGAAACCACCACACCCTAGCCCGTAAACCCCAAAACCCTAAAGCCCCTACAAACCCAAAGCCCTAACGCCTAAACCTCAAAAGTCTAAACACTTAACCTCAAAACCTGCGAACCCTAAACCCTGAACCCCCAAAGCTCAAAAGCCTAAACCCCAAACCTCAAAAGCCTAAACCCCTAACCTCAAAATCCTAAAGCCTTGGCATGGCATGGCGCGCCCCAACGCCTCCGTGGTGGAGTCCCTGGTGGCGCCCGAGACTGTGAGAGCCAGGGCCCCGTGGGTGGACATGGAACCAGGGACTCCGAAGCCGGGTTTAGGGTCTATACTTGGGGGTTGATCAAAATTATGGGCCCTTTTGGGGTCGGTATTATAGTATATTCCTTACAGTTCAAGGGACCGAAAGGGGCCCGTAATTTTGATCAACCCCCACTTACCTTTGGTTAGTAGGGAATGGAGGAATGGGGTACAATTATAACTACTATTACTACCAGTCTTGCATTCCCTACTAACCAAAGGTAGGTTTAGTGTCTATAGTGTTTAGGGTTAGTTAGGAAACGACGGTGTGGGTTTCTTAGGGTTTAGGGTTTAGTGGTTTAGTTCGGTCGCTATAGTGGGGGGTTCTTAGGGTTCAGGGTTTTACGGGATCCTGCCTCAGGGACCTGGAAGAAAGATTCCTTGAAGGATACTCCATGAAAGGCAGAGATGCTGAAGTCTGAGTTTAAGGATTAGGGTTTTAGGGTTTAGGGGGTTAGGTATTAGGGTTTTCGGGTTTAAAGGTTTATAGGGTTTTAGAACCGAAGCCAAAGCCAGCCAATTGAACAAAGGTTCGGCCACGGTACTTAGCGTGAGTTGGGTCATCATGCGGTTAGGATGTGGGACAGTGTGGAAATTATTTGTGTTCTCTGGGGGATTGGTGACGGGATTGAGCCTGCAGCTATGTGACGCTTCGGCCGAATAGGTCGAAGGACGTGAAAGGCCTTCAATGTATGGTTTAGGATGGTTTAAGGTTTTGTAACCATCGAGATACAAGTGGCCGAGGTACTGCGGGACTTCCTCGCTGGATGTCCCACCCCAGTCGCTGCAGAAGGAGTGCTCACGGATTCCTTCTGGGTCGGGCCCTTGGCGTTTTCAGACCTTCCAGATCTCTGTAAGGGTTTTGGGCACAGTTGGATGAGTGGGGGTGGGGGATTCACGGTTTTCGGGTTTATACTTGAAGTTTGAGAGAAAAGGGCTTCGGCTTCCTTGATTTTGTAGGGACATCGTGTCTGTTTCACATTTGGTGCTGCTATCCTGTCGGACAGTCGTCTCCAGGGAACTGTGCTGGGTTTAGTCGCTCTCTCTCCGCCGGCGGGGTTTCGTTCCGCTTTCTGCTGCTAGTTGGCTCGCGGCAGAGCATCGCGACTCAAGTCTCGGACCGATGTCCTAAACTGTCCTAAACCTAGACACGAGCAATTCGGGGTTTCGACCCGCTTCCACACGATGGTTCAACTTCATGATGGTCCTTGTGCACAGACTCCGCTGGATGCGCCGCCACAGAACACGGTCGATGCGCTGATCGCAGATCTTTTCTGCCATCCCAGCATCTCGGCTGACTGGAGGTAGCCAGGGGGATTCCTCATTCCACAGGTCAAGAAGCAAAAGAACACCAAACCCTAAGTGCAAATACTGAGATCTCATTCCCTGAACCCCCAAAATCTTGAACCCTAAAACCCCAAAACCCCAAGCTAGTCACTCTGCATACACCCGAACCCAATTCTAAATCTTTTGGCCCCCTTTGCCGGGGAGAGCATTTATGTGTTTTTGGCTGCATTAGAGTAGGGTACTTTGAGGGGTTTAGGGTTTAGGTGAAGGCGTTTAGGGCTTAGGATTTAGGTTTAGGAGTTTAAGGTTTGGGGTTTAGGGTTTAGGAGTTTAGGTTTTAGGGCATGCGAGAGGCATCGCAGCCGTGATTGGCCAAGCGATTGGCGCCGAATGGTGGTGGCAGGACACGGGCTTCGCAAGAGTTCGGGCCTTTGGGCTTAGGGTTTAGGGTAGGGTTCAGGAATTTATGGTTTACGGCTTTAAGGCGCGTCGTCGGGCCTTGTGAGGGTTCTCGGGTTTAGTTTTTTTTTCGACTTTAGAGGTACCCTAAACCCTTAACCCTTGTAGGGCTTTCGGGTCTTAGGTTTTAGTGGGTCGGGCTTTCGGTCTTTGGTTCCAGACCCTAAACCCTAAACCCTAAACCCTATAACCCTAAACCCTAAACCCCTAAAACTTAAACCCTAAACCCAAAACCCCTTTCAGGCTGGTTGTGCCGTGGGTTGTTTTTTTCAGAGCCATGGTTCGGGGAGCTTTCGGGCGAATGTTTGTTTCTGTTTGGGGTTTAGGTTTTCGGTTTTGTGTGTCACAGTGTTTGGGGTTTCGGGTTTGGGGTTGGGGGTTTAGGGCTGGTTCAGAAATAGATAAATGAGGAATTGTACTTCAACTGCATCGAGATGATCTTTCGAGATTTTGATTCTATGTTAAACGATGTTTTATGCTACAGAGTTTAGGTTATACAGAGTATGGGACGAAGTGCCCATTTTTAAAGCACTACAATCTAAGCACCCGACCTCAAACCCTAGACCCTAAACCCTAATATAGGGGTCTTAATATTACCTATACTATTTTGGGGGTTCCTTATTATAATCATAGTATAGTGGGCCCCAAAACCGTGTTCTGATTATTAAGGCCCCTATTTAAAGCCCTTATAGGAACCCTACCCTATTCTAATTGTTAAAGCCCCTATAGTAAACCTTTCCGGATGAAAGGATGTCGACGAAACCGATCCTCCGAAGGCAGCGGCAGGGTACAGGGTTTAGGGGTTTAGGGTTTAGGGGTTTAGGGGTTAGGGTGTAGGTTTAACTAGCCACTACAGTGGACCCTAAGGGTCCATGTACCCAAATAGTATATACATTGGCCCCAATGTACCTAAATAGGGACTACTTTAAGGCCAATGTATATAATATTTGGGCACATGGACCCTTGGGGTTATAGGCTTTAATTGCTAGTCGCATCCTGTTTCAACCCCGATGTAACCATTCCAGAATGCTCTCACTTCCTTATTCTTATTGTAGAGGTATTTTCTGCACTGGATGTAGGCATGTGGGATTCAGTTCTCGAGTGCGTGAGGAGTTTGGCAGTTCGGGATTCGGGGCTTCGTGTGGAGCGTTTAGGATGTGAGCAAGATTTAGACATGCAAACCTTCGCACCCCATATCCGTTTGTCTCCCTACTGCAGCAGCACGTGCCCAGGAGCAGTTTTCATGAACATTTATAAAGGCTGTTCACCCTACCTGCACCCCTGTGTGTGTGTGTGTGTGTCTCTGTCTCTGTGTACCGTTGGCGCCTCCCCCACACACCTCGATAGTATTGCTTCACTGACTGAGAGCCTGTCAAAGCTCAGACCACTCGAGTTTCAAACTATTGACGATTTTGGTACTCAGTTACTCGCGTGAGTGCATTGTCCCACTCCCTTGCGTGACGGCCGAAGTCGACATGCACATAATTTTTAATAATACATATATATATATATAACCGCCCGTGCCAGACCATCGTGCCGTAGATGCTAGCACGCAGACCTCAAGCGCCAGCGGATATGGTATGATCTATGCATTCAGCAGAGCGGTGCAGGCCCGGAAGTGCTGCATCTCGCGAAGATATCACCCCGAGAACAGCGCGGTCTTGATGTTGTGTGGGGCGGCAGTGGATCAGCGACATAGCAGTCTGTGATGATGTCTCACTTGCGCTGGTGATGCTCCCTCCTAGACTGACAGCGGGCATGTCACTAGCGTTCTACCGTGTTATCTAGCCACAACGATGGATGTGCCCACCTGCATACATATGTACGTGCACCCACGCGAACACACATGTGCGCGATTCTAACATCATGTCTAGTTTGCACCAAGAACGCTTAACCCCTAAACGGTGTACCTCCAAAAAACTGCATCCCCACCGCCAGCACCACCACCAGCACCACCACAATAATAAAAGCCGCACGCCGCAGGGAAAAGAAACCCTGCAGGTGTACCACAGGGACTGCAATATTTTCCTGGAGCATGACGAAGCAGCGAAACTCTTTCCAGAGCCTTGGTGGCTTGAGGGTTTAGGGCTTTCTGAGCTTGGGTTTCGGGTTTGTGGATCCATCGTCTTGTGTGTTTTAGATACAAGGTGTTTCGGTCTGGGGTGCAGTGGTTAAAGCCCATGCGTTTGGGTGGAGGAGTTGTGTCTTCAACAACTTTATGGCTGTCAGCTCGTGTCGGCAGATCATATCCCTTTCCCAGGTGAGCTGATCCATCAAGGGGCTCTCAATGTCGATACCGTCATCGCCAGCAACAGCATGCGTATCATTACCATCATCATCATCAGCAGCGCATCAGCATCAGCATTGGCAGCAGCAGCATCTTATGGTCATCAACAAAATATTTGCCAGTATCCTCACCATCGTAGACGAAACCGCACCCGGAAAACTGGAGCTCAACAGGTATCATGTCGACAACATGCCCCTTGCACCTGGAGGAAAACTGCTGTTTCGTGGACTCGGGTCTTGATCGTCGACTACCCCTTGGTAGGCCGCTATTTAGGAGATCAGGGTGTGGGTTTAGGGTTAACCCCAAGCCCTAAATGCCTGAACTTCCATTTACGATAAGTTGATCCGCTCAACTTTCACTTAATTTACTGCAACCGACCCACTCACGCACCTCTCACCAGAAGCGAGCTTGGTTCGACGAAGACTGCAGTCTGCACCAGCCCCGACTTGACCCAGACACACCTCCATCTGAGACACATTCCCCTTGCCGCTGTCCGAGCTTGATTCGAATATGTCAGACCAGAAAGTTCAGGTCCTGTTGTTTCTTTTCCTTTCATTCAGTTACAAATGAAAAGGGAACGAAGTGGAATGAATGCGTGAACTGAATGAAAGAAAGAAAACAACAGGAACACAACTAATTTCTAATATAAAGGGTGCCAAGGTCATCCCCTTACATCAGCCCCACTCCTCATTGCAAGAACCACATCTTGAGACTGAAGCTCGACCGATACTATAGGGGCCTTAATAATTACCTATACTATTTTTGGGATTCCGGATTATATTCATAGTATAATGGGCCCCAAAGCCCTATTCTAATCATCTAGGCTGTTAACACGGCTGAACCCTGTTCAGCTTATTCACATTGTCTCAGGATTGGAGTTCGGTGCTTTACCTGACGGACATCGGTGGTGCAACGGCGATGTTCGAAAATGACGAGGTGCATGGAAGGTCGGGTTTCCAAGCTAGAATATAGCTAGGGGCATTTGTAGTTAGACCCGGCACGAAAGGATCTATTATGCCATATTGCCTTATCCTTTCACCTACTAATCTACTACCTACCTACTGTACTTAACTATCTGTCTCTCTATCTATGTGTTTGTCTATCTATCTATCTATCCATCTGTCTATCTATCTACCTATCGGTCCACCTCTCGGTCTACCTATCGGTCGATCTTCTCCTACTCTAGTCCACTCGACTCTACTGTAACATACATAGCTACATACATACATGCATACGTACATACATGCATGCTGCACGCATATATACATGTTATGCACATAGACATCTACACACATACACACATACACACATGCCTACGCATATGCATACATGTACCCATACACATACGTATATGCATGCACGTACACGTACACATACACATACACATACACACACACATACACATACACATACACATACACGCACACATGTACATATACATACACATATACATATACATATACATATACATACACATATACATATACATATACATATAAATACACATGCACATGCACGTGCACATGTGCATGCACATGCACATGCACATGCATTAACTATGCATACCCACACACATACACATACACATACAGATACCGATGTGCATACACACACATACGTACATACATGCATACTGTATCAACCTACACATACATGCATACATACGTATGCACGAACAGATAGACACACAGGCAGTCAGACAGACAGACAGACAGACAGACACGCGTGCCGGTCTATGTTTCTCTGTTTTGCACCTCTGTACTGTTGAGAGACCAACTGTTCCGCAGCTTCAAATTCACCCACCCTTACTTCAAAATGCACGGTGTCAGGGCTTTGCAGGATATACAGGTGTGCTGTTTCAGACGTGGGCACTATCAGTACACTAGTACAAAGTGGCTGTCTGCAACGACATTATTTTAACTTCTTACCAACAGCAAAACCAGTAGGAATGTAGCCTGCAAAGATCCGTCTCAGCCCAAGGCTTGTCATATAACAGGACCTGAGTAGCATAGTGCTAGTCCGTACATAGAATCATCGTAGTGTACTGCACCTCAAATGGTAAGGACCTTATTGTAGTTTCGGTGGTTCTAATGTTTCAGGGTTTGTGAGATTGCGCTTTCAGGGTTGAAGGTTTAGTGGTTTTTGGGTGTATAGACTTTACGGTTTGAGGAACTCGGGTTTAGGGTTTGCAACTCAAGCTGAGCACACCGCCAGGTCCTATCTGTGTGGCCCTCGCCAGGAAGGTGCCTCTCCTCTTTGCTAGGTTCCAGGTTCGGATGAGGCCATAGCTTGAATAGCATCACCCAGAACATGCTAGGACCACTATATTGCTCAAGAGGATGATGGTGGTGATGATGATGGTGATGATGATGGTGATGATGATGATGATGGCAGGGATGGAAATGACGATGACGACAGCGATGACGATGAATATCATTTTTGGTGCTGATCATGGTGTGGTCGGTGGAGATGTCAAGGATCAGCTAGTGGGGCATACAGCTACCCAGACCCCCGGGAGGATCCAAAAAGTAGATCCCTTAATGGAGTAACCTGAGTAGTTTAGGGCCCCAAATTAGGGGATCTACTTTCTAGATCCTCCCGGGGCTCTGGCTAAGGAGTTACGATGCTGTCGGCGACAAGGGTTGCAAGGTCCAGGGCCTGAGTTTTCTTCGTTTGCAGATGTCTGTCTGTGTCCTGCTCGTGGACCATGTCAACTGCTTGATGCTCATGTTTAGGGTTTAGGGTTTAGGGTTTAGGGTTTGTGTTGTCTTGTGCTCTCTAGCACGGTCGGATGATGCAGCAGATAGCGCCCTGTCCGTAGACTTGTGCTGTTTTCCGGCTGTGACCTGATGCCAGCCGGAGTAATGTATCTCTAGAAGGCGTATCCTAAACCCTAGACCCACTTCAATGCTCGATTTGTGCCTTGGTAGCTCCGTGACGTGGCGTGAAGTCCTTGGCACATGTCACGGGATGTGACCTGAGTATGTAATTTGCTTGAAAGCATAGGGGGCTCAGAGCGATCGGTAACAACGCAAATGGAGTTTCTTCTCCCAAACCGTCCCAGGTACTGTCATGGGTTTAGGGGTTATGGGGCATACCTTCCCGAATCGTAGACCATTCCTACTATAGACAGAAACCCTACATTCTACTACTATATATGGTTACTTGGGACCCTTTGGGTGTTCAAGGGTCTAGAGTCATAATCCCTGACTCCCAACTCATAAGCAAGGCCGTAGCAAACCGTGGAGCAATTTGAGCAGCACCACGACTTTAAACTCTAAACCCGGGCCAGAGCCACGACCCCCAAGTGCCCTTTGATAAAGGCTTTGTGGTCGTCCTTAGTAGTGGGCATTTTAGGTTTTATGGAGGGAAGTTGGGGTCAACTTGGAGGGTCAAGGGACTTAGTAAGTCGGTAATAAGTGGAGTTATACGTACCCGAAAAGGGGTCCTAATTGGGGTCATGGTACCTATACCTCTAGAAAATGACTACTTACTAAGTTTCCCGACTTTAGGAGATCACCTTTGCTTGAGGTGTTTAGGGTATAATGGTATAGAATGGTATAGGAGTTTAGGCTTTAGGGCTTCGGGAGGCCCTAAACCCCTAAACCCCTAAACTCTAAACCGGGGTCTAGGAGATCACCGTTGCTTCAGGTATTTGCTCTTTCCCGGCTCATGGCTTCACTGCGTACTCCATCCCGACGAGCTGCTGCCGGGTGATAGGCCATCCCAGTGGGTCCTACTTGGAGGTTCATGCTTACCTAAACCCCCAACAGTAGGTAAAACAATGGCCCAAAACCTACAAAAGGCTATTATTCTACATACTTTTGGGGTCCAGGTAGTTATAAGTGGGGTTATAAGTAGGATAACTATATTTATAACCCATATATTAGGGGACTTATAACTCCTTTTATAACTACCCATGAACCTCCAACTGACAGGCGGGCCCTTTGGTTCTTTGTCCGCCGGGAAATCGCTAGAGTTTGGGCTTCAGGAGCTTCGGGGTGTCAGACACATTGCCGAAGCGTGTGGGGTTTCGGGATTTATTGGGTTCACGCATCCGGGGCTTTCTTGGCTCACGGTTTAGGGTTTAGAGTTTCAGGGTTTGGGATTTAGGGTCCACCCCAGGTTTCCGAGTCTTCTGCGACTGCAGCTAGTGTGTTTGCGCCATACACTTTCACCCCCTGGATTGGTTGGGCACTGTGCTTTCAATGAAGGGTTTAGGGTTTAGGGTTTAGGGGTTTAGGGTTTAGGGTTTAGGGCTTTTTCAGCTGGTTCCCGTCACACTGGACCCAAGACTCAGGCACTGCAAAGTTCTTAGCTAGGGCCCGTGCAAGCCATTCGAAGTCAATGCGAAACCATACAACTCCACTAATATAGGGGCCCCCTTAGTAAAAAGAATAGGGTCTTGGAGCCCATTATGCTATAGCTATAATAAGGAACCCCCAAATTATATAGGTAATCATTAAGGCCCCTACATTACCCTGGGAGGATAACGCTGCTTATCAACTGGTGGTCCCGTGAGCCAAAGGGGCTTTGCGGCTTGTCGTTCTCAAGCCACTGCCCTCAAAGGTTTATAACAGGGTTTAGGGTTTAGGGTTCAGAGTTTAGAGTTGGGCTTGAGTTTGGTCCAAGCATGTAACTTACCTATGGCTGGGTATATTGTAGATGCGTTAATGTCTATTGGTTCCAGGATATATGTCATATATGCAGGTCTGCATATGCAACGGACTGCCATGAAGACAGGCAATCTGTTCCCCCATTTACTAGACACCCCCCCCCAACAATAAAAGCACCGTGGGACCAATCCTCCCGAAATCATCCCTGCCCTTTAAAGCCTAAGTTGCATAGGGGGGTCCGGAGCAAAAGGAGAGCAGGAGTAAGAGCAAGAGCGGGAGCAAGAGCAAAAGCACGAGTAAGAGCAAACAGGAGCGAGAGCCAGAAACGCAGCATGAGCAGGAGCAGAAGCCAGCGTGGGAGCAACAGTTACAGCAGGAGCAAAATCCTTCAAAATGTGGAAGTAGAGATAAAAGACTACACCGTATTAATACAAAACACTTTCCGAGTGTTTTTTGGGCAAGCTATGTTGGGAATTACCAGTCGTCCACTCTGTGGGCAATGAGCTGCGGCTGCAAAGCTGCTGATCACCAAGTCACCAAGTGTATGCATACTGCTCCGGTAATTTTTGAAACCTGCATAAACGCCTTTACTTGAGCTCGGGGCTTACCCAACTGTATCTTAAACCCAATTGACCCGATACCCAAAACCTACCGGCAGACCTCGAGGTCTAATCACAATAGCTAGAAGGACTCAGACATTTCAACGAGAAGGAGCCCCAACCAGTTCCATGTTCTGGAACCCCTCGATCCTTGACCCGTTCTTCAATGCATCCCACAACCCCAAAACCTCAAATTCCACTCCGAGGCCCTCTAGTAGGCCCGAAACCCCAAACCCAAAACCCAAAGCACTTCACGATCAACGCGAAACCGTTAGTCCTTGCACTGCAAGACACTCAACCCAAAACGCTCCATCCTCATCATTGAAGAAAAAGACGCGAGGTCCGTCTCCCTCACTCGGTGTCCCGACCACGTCGCGGCCGGTGCTTTCTGCAGCCACGCCCAATGCCCCACAGGCATGGCCCAGGGTTTAGGGTTTAGGGTTTAGGGTTGAAGTTGTATTAGGATCTTATGGAACCCTTTTGATGCCCAAAACTGGCCCTACGTACTAGCCTTTCTCCGGGGATTCTAATTTTTTCGGTCGATAGGCTGGAATGTTTCAGGTCCATTAAGAGTTCAGCATTACCGACGAAGCTGGAGAACCATTTTCTGAGAACTGATTTCTGCAAAAACAATTGTGCTGATGATGTGCGGTCTCAAATCGTGAACCTGACAGCCGAAACCTCCGCCATAAGCCCTGCACGCTATAGAAGGAAACTCAGCCATTCTCATCGCTAAGGTGTGTGTGTGTGTATATATATATATATATATGACCCAAAGCCCTTAAATCCCTAAACCCCTAAAGCCCTACCTTATAGACCCCTTTAAAGGAACCCTTTAAAGCAGCCCTTTAATGGAACCCTGTAAGGAACCCTTTAAGGAACCCTTTAAGGAACCCTTTAAGGAGCCCTTTAAAGGAGCCCTTTAAAGAACCCTAAAACCCTAAATTCTGTGCCATCTCCGCGGCTTTTGGGAGGTGCAGCTCTTGCCTTGGTGTCGCAGCCTCATCGTGGAAGTGGGGCTTCGGGGGGTTTAGGGTTTGAGGGGTTTAGGGTCTTAGGGGGGTTTAAGAGTTTAGGGTTTAGGGGTTTAGGGTTCAGCAGCTCCGGATGAAGCAGTTTCTAGTCGAGCTTACAAGTTCGACTTCGAATAATACCCACCCACCCAGAGAATCCCAAAACATTAAGAAAATACAACTTTCATTAAACCCTAAGGCCCAAACCCTAAGGCCCAAACCCTAAGGCCCAAACCCTAAGGATCAAACCCTAAGGCCCAAACGCTAGGGCCGAAACCCTAAGGCCCAAACCCTGGGGCCGAAACCCTAAGGCGCAAACCCTAGGCCGAAACCCTGAGGCCAAAACCCTAGGGCCGAAACCCTAAGGCCCAAACCCTAGGGCTGAAATGGTCCCAAATGGCCTTGCCCACGAATTCCATTAAGGTTGGTCCGAAATGGCCTTGCCCACGAATTCCATTAAGGTTGGTCCGAAATGGCCCCACGAATTCCATTAAGGTTGGTCCGAAATGGCCTTGCCCACGAATTCCATTAAGGTTGGTCCGAAAAAAACGGCCTTGCCCACGAATTCCATTAAGATTGGTCCGAAATGGCCTTGCCCACGAATTCCATTAAGGTTGGTCCGAAATGGCATTGCTCACGAATTCCATTAAGGTTGGTCCGAAATGGCCCCACGAATTCCATTAAGGTTGGTCCGAGAAAAACGACCTTGCCCACGAATTCCATTAAGGTTGGTCCGAAATGGCCTTGCCCACGAATTCCATTGAGGTTGGTCCCAAATGGCCTTGCCCACGAATTCCATTAAGGTTGGTCCCAAATGGCCTTGCCCACGAATTCCATTAAGGTTGGTCCGAAATGGCCTTGCCCACGAATTCCATTAAGGCTGGTCCGAAAAAATGGCCTTGCCCACGAATTCCATTAAGGTTGGTCCGGAAAAAAAGGCCTTGCCCACGAATTCCATTAAGGTTTAAATATACATGTGAAAGAGAGGTTTAGGGGTTTAGTTTCTTAGGGGTTTAGGCAGGGGTTTCGGGTTTAGGGGTTTCGGGTCTAGGGGTTTAGGGGTTTAGGCGTTTAGCGGTTTAGGGGTTTAGGGTTTACGGGTTTAGGGGTTAGGGGTTTACGGGTTTAGGGGTTTAGGGTTTAGGGGTTTAGGGTTTTGGGGTTTAGGGGCTAGGGTTTAGGGTTTAGTGTTCAAGTACCAATATAGTAGTTACTTTGTAGATATTTGGGCCACCAAAGTATATACTATACTATTTCTTGGACCCTTTGGGTTAGCCGGTTTTGCATCCTGCGCATGTTCCGTCTGCCGTCAGGGTTTTAGGGTTTGCTCCTTATCAATCACTCTCTCTCTGTCTCTCCTCTGTGTCTCTCGTCTTCCGGTTGTACAAGTTCTTCTGAATACGGTGCAGCCCATGCGCGCTGGCGAGCTCCCGAGCTTTCTTTCAAATCCTAGGTCCTGGAGATGTAGCCCAAGGCCAAACGCAACACCTGGAGGTAGATTCTACCTATAGTCTCCATTGTAGTTCCTTTTTTGGTTTAACCAAATATATAATTAGGATCCTATAAGGTAACCCCAAAAAGGAGCTACAATGGAGACTCTAGGTAGGTTCCTGAGTAGTACCCTTTTGCCACCCGTATTGGAAAGGGGCTACACAGGAACCTAGGATTATATACCCCAAGCTGCGATGCCTAGCTTCAGAGGCTTTGATCGTGACGCAGAGGACCTGCACCATGGGGGGAGCACGTAGTTTAGGGTTTAGGGTTTAGGGTTCAGGGTTTAGAGTTCAGGGTTCAGGGTTTAAGGTTTAGGGTTTAGGGTTTAAGAAATCATGATTCGGGACTCGGGGCTCGGAGGCGCACTTCTGGAATCCAGCTTTCTAGAGCTCGTTTTTCGGAGGTCACAGGGTTTGGGCCTGGATGGTGGTCTGTAGGCAACTTTCCCCAAGTGAAGTTCCGGAACCCTAAATCCTAGGCCCGGGAGTTTGAGGCCCAAGTCCCGTGCTTGGAGCTGTTAGCATGCGGGTGTAGGGTCTAAGTAGAGTCTAAGTGACCCGGGCAAAGGGTTCGGGGTGGAACAACTGGCAAGACCATCCCGCTACAGTAGAAGCCCAAAAGTTGGAAACCATAGCCTCAATCCTTAAGAGTGATGTATAGGGAATCCCAGCACTATTTGGCCTTAATCTGGTTTCCAACTTTCTGGGTTCTACTATAAGTCCTCTCATTGTAGCGCAAGATCCCCCGAGAGCCTACTTTCAATTGAGGTCCCGAAAGTACATGCAGCATGCTAAACCCCAGCTCGGCCCTACATCCCGAAATCTGTTTCAATCTTTGAGGCCCGTCTAGAATAATTGAAATCCTCATGAATCCGAACAATGCCCTTCAACACCCTCATAGAACGCTGTTTAGTGATTAATTAAGGCCGTAGAACTGAGCCACTTTGAAGGAGTGGCGGCAACAGAAATTTCCGAGCTCTTTGAAGGTCCTGACAGAGGACTTATTCGAGTTTGAGGTTTATGAAGGGTTTAAATGAGGATGTATAGTAGAAGCCATAAAGTTGGAACATTATAATCCTCATACCCTTAATGTTACGAAAAAGGGATCCTAGCAGTAATCCTCCTAAAACCATGTTCCAACTTGCTGGGGTTCGCTGTAGGGGGTTTAGGATGAAGGGTCTCTTACAATCCTGGAGGACATTTCTAGTTTCATCCTTCAGGACCTATCTTTTCAAGGACTCTAGCCCCGGCTTGTCTAGCTCACCTACTCAACATTTTGGGGTTATGTAAGATCTGGGAGTCGGTGGGATTTGGATTTTCGGCTTTCAGGGTCTCTTCTCCATCCGGTTTAGGGTTTAGGGTTTTAGGGTTTAGGTCACAACCTTCTCTCCCAGCCTGGATGTTTCCACCCCCATCACAGCCAGATGCCCGGCAGCACCACAAGCAAAGCACGGACACATCCACCGCCCAGCTTTCATCTAGAAGCAAATGAGAACATGAGCTGGAGGCTTGTTCCACTCTTCCTCTGAACGTCAGAACCACCCTCGCCATCACTGTCACCGTCACGGTCACCGTCATCACCATCATGATCGTCACCACAATCATCATCATCATCATCGCCATCATCACCATCTCCTCGTTATGATCCTAACCACCACCACCACCACCACCACCACCACCACCAGCACCACCAGCACCACCAGCACCACCAGCACCACCACCAGCCATATTAAAACTTGCACTTTTAGCAGCAGCAACATCAACCAGCCGTGAACAGTAGTCATCAGCTGCCCGCTACCCGATTCCTACTTCAAGCTTGATATTCAGGCTTCGCAGCTAGGCAATCGCACAAGCTCCATCTGCTGATCCCCGTTGGTCCATTTGAATCTTGCTTCTCAGATTCCTTCCCTCGGCTCTACCCCCTTAAGTCTTTGCAAGCTTATGAAGATGTTATGAAGAGCTACTGCTTATTGAGCAAACCGCACGAGAGCTTTCAATCCACGGGCCTTATTACATTCTTACGGCCAACTTCTGCCATGACCCTCACGGAAGCCTCGCAGTAGTGCGTGGGAGCTTCGTGGCAGTGTTTCTTCTGAAAGTCCGATATGCGGAATAGCAGGCATCGAAGGAGTGCCAAGTCTGAGCAAGCCGATATAGCCAATCCTAATGTCCCGGGCTTATCGGGTATTTCTGGTGGTGTTTTCTCTGACAGCATTTTTCATTGGAATGCAGCAAGTTTCCCTCGACACCTCAAGCTCTACTTCGCATGCTGGGGGCGCTACTGGCAGCCCTCGGCGCGAAGGCTCGGCACCGATCACAAGTCACTTGAACCGCAGCGATAGCAAAATGCCCCCTCCCGCCACCACTGAGCTTCAGGAAGCCGAGGCAACGAGCCGAAACAGCGCAGATTTCCCACTTCGAGTCGCCCTCTTTATGACCACGCATTGGAGCAAGGAGCAACAGATGTACCTTCCGTGCTGGGAGCACGCTTTGAAGCTACCGATTCTGAAAAATGCCGACTTGATCCTGTATACCCCGGCGAATCTGAGCCGGGAGGAGCTTGGACGCCTGAAGTTCCGAAGGGTCACACTGAAGCAGTTCCCGAATCGGGGTTACCAGGCCAGTGCCATCCAAGCAGTGAGCGACGCATTCGGGCAACTGGGACGTCGTGAGAAGTGGTTCGAGGGGCACGATTGGGTAATTCGCTTGAATTTGGATGTCTTAATCATGCACGATGGGTGGCTGCAGCAGGTCATGAACAACATGTCCGTTGACGGCATCTTCCACAACTGCGACAAACGGCGGGGAGTCCGATTCTTGCACACAGACTTCTTTGCGATCCGCCCACAAGCTCTTAACGCTTCGGCGGTTGAGAACTGCAACCAGTCGAATGCCGAGGAGCACTTTAGCTGTTCGGTCCGCAGCATCCTCCTGTCCAAGCGTTTCCAATGGGTAGAGGATGCAGAAGACTCGAATCATACCTGTCGTATCAGAGGAGCGAAGTCACCCGTGGTCCACTCACATCAACTGTGGCGTTACTGCCCGGACTACTTTACAGCACCTGCCGGTATCAGGAGATTTAGGTGGAAGAACTACACGCTGCACGATGCTCGCAGTCCCAAAGCTAATGCACCGTTCTGGATGCCAGTAGACCGTGTAGTGCTTTGATGAAATACTACGTCCTAAACTCTACACATCATATACACGGGTTACAAACTGTGTTAGAGTATTTGAGGTCCTCAACAATCAGAATGGGTTTTTGCGCATATCAAAAGGGGTGTGTAGGACCTATATACTACTTCTATTAGCCAAGATCGCGGTTTCGGGCTGAGATGTAGGCAGGGTCTTCGGTGTAAACCCAAGCTCCTGACCCAAATGTCACTTGGCGGGGCTGGATCGTAAACGGAGGAAGCTGCCATGTGTAGTTGATCTTGAGGTCAGCTTTCTCGAAAGATGCACACACAAAAGAGTTTGGAAAATCTACATTCGAAGCCTGCCCCTGATATCCCAGGTTCCTGAAAAAATTACACTTCTCCCCCTTTTGTTTTAGGGTCCCCTGATTAAAACTGAATATTAGAAAAAGGAGTACACTTATTATCAAGGGGCTACGCAGGAACCTAGTATCCTACACTCTAAACTTAACCCGAAATCCGGGCCCAAAGATCCTCAACCCTATAAACCCTATCCCGACCCCTGACCGTAAACCAACTTGACGGCACCAAGTCACAAAGCTGCTCCGGTTGTCTAGGCAATGCCGGGAGAAAGCAGCAGCAGGCTCAAGTATTATAGGGGCCTTAATTACCTATACTTTTTTTTTTTTTTTTTTTTTGGGGGGGGGTTCCTATTAAATTCATAGTATAATGGGCCCCAAAACCCTGTTCTAATTATTGAGGCCCCTGCAAAATGCACGTGCTACTGATGACCAAACTCGTTTTCGCCGACAGCAGTGCAACCGGACAGTTCGAATTCACAAGTCTTAGGGCAAACTGCAGCAAAGCCCTCCTAATCCAGCATGCTTCCAGCATCCTCCAGCCGATCAGGAGGAAGTCCTAGACATCCTCATTCTTTTCTCGAGTTGGCTTCAAGTCAGGGAGTTTGTGGCAGTTGACACGCCCGCAGATCTTCAACCAAAGATGCATCAAAAATTCCGCATGCTAGATGCAGCACAAAGCCCTACAGTCTGCATAGACGCCCCGAGAAGCACGTATAATATATGGGGGGGCCTTAATAATTGCCTATACTATTCTGGGTGTTCCTTATTATAGTTATAATATTGGGCTCCGCCCCTACATTATGTTGCAACGTTCTTGAACTAGTCCATCTCACACAAAGAGCTTTACTAACAACCAGAGGTACCAAGCTAAGCTTCATGGCAGTTGTACCCCACACCTCAAAGCCTAAAAGAACACACCCAAAACTGGTTCCTGGATCGTAAAAGCCAAAGGCGTATTCCAAAGTAAGGAGAAGAGAACAAGACTGACACGAATTCAGCATCACAAGGCACACACATCCCTAAACCCTATAAGACCTAAACCCTGAACCCTATAAGACCTAAACCCCCTATAAGACCTAAACCCTGAACCCTATAAGACCTAAACCCTGAACCCCATAAGACCTAAACCCCAAAACCCTGAAAAGACCTAAACCCCAAAACCCTGAAAAGACGTAAACCTTGCTCGAACGTCAAGCAAAGAGACCCGGGCCCCAGCTTCGCCATGGCCGGGCCAGACGCGAAGCCAAAGAGTCGGCTAAGACAGGGCCACTTGGAGGTTCAGGGGTAGTTATAAGTAGGGTTGTAAGTCCACTAATATGGGTTATAAGTATAGTTACCCTACTTATAACCCTACTTATAACTACCCATGGACCTCCAAGCACTGATCAGGAAAGGAGGGTGTAAGGTGGAGGCTTTGGGGTTTAGGGTGGTTTAAGGTTTTAGGGCTTAGGGTTTAGCTTAGGATGGTTTAAGGTTTAAGGTTTAAGGTTTGGGAAGCTTAGGAACTAAGCTTGAGGGTTTAGGGCCTAGGAGCCCAGGATTTATGGTTGAGGCATTACGAGCTTGACAGCGGGTTAGGGTTTAGGGTTTAGGGTTGTTAGCTAGGATTTGTGGGGCTTCAGGGCGCCAGTCTCTGTGCTATTCTAAACTCGGACGGATGTTGGCGGGATTCGTCGAACTACTCTAGTATTCTAGGGCTCGTAGGTTTCTATAGCTCTACCCAGCTTTCCCCATCAGCTCTACAGCAGAAAACCCCATCAAGTTTTGTAGATACTTGAGAAGCACTCCTAATGTCAAGAATGCCTAAACCCTAAACCCTAACCCACCCAAAATCAGTAGGAGTTCAGAGGGATTTTAGAATCGCCGGC
The DNA here is from genome assembly GCA_003297005.1 of Symbiodinium sp. clade A Y106. Taxonomy (NCBI): domain Eukaryota; class Dinophyceae; order Suessiales; family Symbiodiniaceae; genus Symbiodinium; species Symbiodinium sp. clade A. The sequence continues at coordinate 43,064 of BGNK01001973.1, forward strand.
TCTTTCAGGGTGCATGTGTCGGAGGTTTCAGAAGGTGGGGTGAAGGTAGGTAGGATTAAGGATCCCTTGTATAAGGACTCTCGTTCGGGATTACCGCACCTACCTTCATCCCGCCTTTGGAGCCCTTTGAATGTCGCTACATAGTACAGACTTGGCTTTGACCCTAGAGCACCAGTACAGGAAGCCCTTTCAGGCCTTTCAGGCCAAAGTACATGCACAAGGGCTATTAGGTTTAGGGTTCAGGGTTTAAAGTTTAGGGTTTAGGGTTCAGGGTTTAGGCTTCAGAGTTTAGGATTCAGGGTTTAGGGTTCAGGGTTTAGCGATTAGGATACCTGACTAGGGGCTGCTTTACTTTGAACTACGCCTAAGCATGAGGCTCTTTTCTCAAGCACAAGCACATCCACCCTAAACATACAAGCCCTGAGCCCTAAACCCTAAACCCTAAACATACAAGCCCTGAGCCCTAAACCCTAAACCCTAAACATACAAGCCCTGAGCCCTAAACCCTAAGCCCTACATGAAGCTTAAATCCCGACTCGTAAACCCACGACCCTGAACCCGAAACGTTACATTCGAGCTTTGGGTTGAAGGCATAAGCCGTCCATTCTCCAACCATAATCCTAAACCCTACACCCTAGGCCCTAAGGCCTAAACCCTATGCCCTAAACCCGACACCCTATGCCCTAAACCCTATGCCCTACACCCTAGGCCCTAAGGCCTAAACCCTATGCCCTAAACCCGACACCCTATGCCCTAAACCCTATGCCCTACACCCTAGGCCCTAAGGCCTAAACCCTATGCCCTAAACCCTATGCCCTACACCCTAGGCCCTAAGGCCTAAACCCTATGCCCTAAACCCGACACCCTATGCCCTAAACCCTATGCCCTACACCCTAGGCCCTAAGGCCTAAACCCTATGCCCTAAACCCGACACCCTATGCCCTAAACCCTATGCCCTACACCCTAGGCCCTAAGGCCTAAACCCTATGCCCTAAACCCGACACCCTATGCCCTACACCCTAGGCCCTAAGGCCTAAACCCTATGCCCTAAACCCGACACCCTATGCCCTAAACCCTATGCCCTACACCCTAGGCCCTAAGGCCTAAACTCTATGCCCTAAACCCGACACCCTATGCCCTAAACCCAATGCCCTACACCCTAGGCCCTAAGGCCTAAACCCTATGCCCTAAACCCGACACCCTATGCCCTAAACCCTATGCCCTACACCCTCCCTATGCCCTAAACCCTATGCCCTACACCCTAGGCCCTAAGGCCTAAACCCTATGCCCTAAACCCGACACCCTATGCCCTAAACCCTAAACCCTATGCCCTAAACCCTAAACCCTGTGATAAGGCCTCGGGGCTGAGAGTAGGAGGCTCTGGGGACGAAGGAAAGGGAACGGCAACGCGTTCGAGAGGTTCCGAAGGTGCTCAGGTACCGATGTACCGATAAGGGCCCTAAGGGTCCATGTAGTCATATGGGAGTTTCCGAAAATAGGGGACCCTGATATAGTACCCTGAATAATAGGATCCTTATTATAAGGATCCCAAAATAAGGTACCCCTAATTTCCGGAAACTCCCATATAGTATATACATTGGCCTTAAAGTTCTCCCTATATAGATACATTGGGCCCAAAGTATACACTATTTGGGCACATGGACCCTTAGGGGGGTTACTATGGCTCACCATACGTGTAACTGCGCTTCTTTAATTCCAGGGTTGTTTAGCTTTTGGGGTTCAGGGTTCAGAAGTTCAGGACTTTGAGAAACAGGTTCGTCTTGGGGCTTAGGGTTTAGGAATCTTGGCATTAAGGTTTTGAGGGCATTGTTGCGGGCATCTACGGTTTCACGACTCTAAGGTGTCGTGAGCATTTAGAGTGTTAGGTGGTTTTGTGGCTTGTTGAGTCCGTTTTCCTCGATGTTTTCCAACCACGAAGTTGCAAGCAAGCGGTGGTACATATGTAGAAAGTGTAGGAGGATTTATAATAGTTCAGAGATGCGAACAGACCGAGAAGGGCCTGAGCGAGAAGACTCCAAATGGGCAGCATCCCTGAACCCTACTTCCGACACCATTGCACCGCAAACTAACACTCTGTTGCAGATCCGTGTGCAACGAGAGGATTTCTCCAAGCCGAGGTTTTGAATTCGCCGTGTCTGTTTTCGAGTTCAGCACGCCATATGAAGTTGTCTTCAAGGCCTGCGCTGATACTAATAACTGCTGTTTAGCCGAAAAGTAGGATCCTCAAATATTATACGGCAGTTTCCGAAAATAGGGGACACCAATATAGTACCCTAAATAGTAGGATCCTTATTATAACGACCCCAAAATAAGGTACCCTAATTTTCGGAAACTCCCATACTATCCCGGTAAGTATCCGCTAAGTTTAGACACCCCCTTTCTTGGTACGTGGCACTTGATCACCCAATGCCTGCGATGTCGCGTGCACATGGACAGCATAGGAGAGATCCCATGCTACATATCTGAGGGTTTGCCTTGTGGGTCGAGACTTTTGGGCGGCGGATTTCGGACTGTGGCGGTTTCTTCATGGGGCTCAGGGTTCACAGTATGGTTATAGTTCGGTTTTAGGGTTCCGGGGAGTTGGGTTTGTGTTATAGCTGCAAACCGGGGTGTGAAGATCATGAGGTTCAAACTGTGAGATGTTGCGGAAATTGGCTAGTCCCAGGCCGGATCTTGTGCTTAGCTTGTGGTGCACGACTGACAAGAGTAGCACTGTGTGTTTGGTTTGATCTCGATGCACTGTTGATCTAGGAAGGAAACCCGACTTCTTTGAAGCAGGCAATATAGGGGCCTAAATAATACTATTTTGGGGGTTCCTTATTATAATAATTACCGTATAATATCACCCAAAACCCTACTCTAATTATTAAGGCCCCTATATTATGCCTGTTGGCTCCTGCTTCTGCTGCTGCCGGGGTCACGTGCCAGTACCGCCTAAACCCTAGACCCAAGTATTACTTATCGCACAGAGTCGTGCTGTGGTAAAAACTTGTAGTGCGCCTGGAACCCTCAACCTCTTGACCTAGGCTTCATGGAGGGTATCAGCCCTAAACCGTAAACCTAAACCCGAAACCCGACTGGAAGAAAGCCGAAGTGGAGGACTGGCGGCTGACTCTACTGCAGGCCTTCTTCACTTTCATGGTAGCTGTGCCACTTGCATGCAAGTGGCCTGAGCATCAAGATTCCCGGTTGAGGCCATAGTAGTTTAAATATAGGAGCCTTAGCGTGAGGGTACCCTTCTTAACCCTACTTCTGGCTCTCTTAAAGGGGACCTTATTGAGAGGGTCTACATCCCCAAGGGTCCCGCTAATCCTAACTCCTAACCATCTACATCCACGGGAGTGTGCTTGTCGACTCTTGTGGGGCGCTTAAGAGGAGCGACGAGAGATTGGATTGCTAGCTTGAGGCTGCTTTCAAAATGGGGCTTTCTAGAGTGCTTCGTAAACACATGTATGCTCGATTATGGAGAATGCAACCGGGGCCGGATCGGTTTCGACACATTGCCGCATCGCTGTGCTTCTGAGTGCTCATGCAGGTATGTGGCAGTTCGATCGGTGCTGTTCTGGAGCATCGTCAACTTTGATCAAGTTGCAACTGGCTTCAACAGCTGGTGCTACACCTCATGGACTTCTCCAGCTGTCACTTATCTACCTTCTGCGGGGGTTGTGCTAAAAAACCAGACTTTTTGGCATGTCAGCTGAAGTTCGTTCTAAACTCGGGTTTCCTTGGTGATACGGCTCAGGGTTTAGGGTTCCCTTCACAAGGACCCGGTGAATTCAAGCTGCAACCCCAACGGCACAAGCTGAAGCTGGGCCAAGGGGTTCAGGTTTTGAGGTTTAGGGTTCAAGGTTTCGGGTTCAGGGATTAGGGTTCAGGGGTCTCGGGAGGTCCAGAATGGTCTCATGCCTTCAAGCACCCGAAACTGTCGAACACAAACGCCGTCCATTGGAATGTTCAACCCCGATCCAAAGGCTCAGCCCGATCGAAACATAGCAATCCCGTACATAACCCTAAACCCTAAACCCCTAAACCCTAAACCCTAACTATCACTCACAATGCCTGGGGCAAGCCCTGCCTGTACTCTCCAATACGGCCTCCGGGTTCAGGGCTTTAAGGTTTCAGGATCGAGCTGTTTTACAGGGTTTAGGGTTCAGGGTTTTTAGGGTTTAGAGGGTTTAGGGTTTAGGGTTTCTGAGGTGCTAATTTTTTGAAAGTATGGATTGGGCTGGATGCTATCCTGATGAAGCAAGGTAGCCAAAGCAGGGATTGAGGATCAGGGTAAACCCCAAGCTACAAACCCGAAGTCAGGTGGCGTCCTCGCCACATTGCGGAGAGAATCCGATTTTCGACCTTGCGCCGCAGGAGCATCGGCTGAGACTTAGTCGGAGCTTCTAGGTTTGGGTTGATCTCTAAACCCCAGGCCCCAAACCTTCAAAAAAAACCAAGGCCCCAAACCTTAACCCGGAACCCTACTAAGATGTTATCGGGCGGAGAACACTCCGATGGTCCCAAGCCCCTTCTCGCAGGAATGTGCGTTCGGGATTTGGAGCTGTTGTTGGGGTTTGGTCTTCCAGGTTTAGTGTGCCACGGAATCAAAAACGAAGCAGGTTCGGTGAGTGTTTGGCTTGCGCCTGTTAACCGAGCAGTACAGATCTTACATGATGCTGGAAGCAGAGGCTAAGAAAGCAGGATATCTAACTTCGGAGGATCTTTTCATAAGTGTGCTGGGTTGGGGCGTCAGGAGTGGAACTTCGGATATCGTTGGTCCGTGAAGCCGAGAATCCTAAACGTTGCACCCTAAAGCCATGAAGGCCTAATTTAAACTTAATGCCCGAAGCTCAGAATGCATAAACCGAGAATCCAAAACCTTATATACCCTGGGGCCCTGGAGCTTTATGATTATAAGGCTGATAACCCTGCAGTAAACCCCATAAAGTTGGAAACCGGATTAAGGCCAAATAGTGCTGGGATTCCCTATTACATTACTCTTGTCTTAAGGATTGAGGCTTGGGGTCTCCAACTTTTTGGCTTCTACTGTAAACCCTAAACCCTAAACCTGATATGCCACGACCTCCGTAAAGGCTAAACCTTAGAACTTCTAGTCACAGAGAGCCTCGGGGCCTTGGCCCAGTCGAACCCTTGATCAGGTTGCTGAGCAGCTCGGTGGTATCGAAGCCTATAACCACACGTGCCCGCGTGTCACAGGCACGATAGGGTGAGGGGCCTGGGTTTTCTGATAGAGTGTGCATGGGGTTTTGGGTCGAAGATTTGAGGCATAGAACGAAGGCCGCTGTTTCATCGACCCGGTTTGCTTGAGAAGTTACTTTTGCAAATTGTGAACATCGTCTTTTTGTGAGGGATCCCGCAGCGAGATGCCGAAACACAGTGTTCATTTCCTTCGTGCTCTGCAGCAGGTGGACCACATCTTCAGGAATCTGCGTATACCGCAGAATACAACATCGTAGCACAGTTTTGTCGTAGAACCAGAGCAAAATGCAACATGTTCGAAGGTCGTCCAACACTGTATGAGGAGAGCATAAAGTGGAGCATGACCTCATGCCGGATGGAAAAGAACCTCTCTCTCCCTCTCGCTCTCTTTCTCTTTCTCTCTCTCTCTCTCTCTGTCTCTCTCGATATATTAAATAAATAAATAAATATATATATATATATATATATATATGTATGTATGTGCTTATACAGGTAGATAGCAATGTATAGCAGCTGGAGCATATTTGAAGCACGTTCCTTCAGCACGCAAAAAACAAAAGGCCAAAGGCCTCCACAATGTGGTATATATACTTGAAGCGTTTGGGATCTTTGCTGGTAGTTGAAAAAGGGGCCTTAATAATTAGAATAGGGTTTGGGGGGTATATTAAACTATAATTATACCAAGCACCCCCCCCCAAAGCCTGTTCTAATTATTAAGGCCCCTACATCACTTGCTAACTCTTTGCACAGCCATGGCCTCAAAGCAGCCCAAGATGCCCCAAACCCTAAAGCAAGACTACTTGCAAAGCTACGAAAGCTAGCATCACTAATGCTTAAGGCTTAGGTTTACAGTTACACACTTAAGGTTTCTGGGTTCTGATTCTGGCGCACACGGTTTTGCTCCGCACACGGCTTTGCTCAGGGTTCAAACTCAACGCTTCGGGGTCTTCGTTTTCCTGACCTAGCACCACAAGCAATCAACCTTGAGCAATATAATCTAAAACCCGATTCAGAAGGGCTTTAGTCGTTTCTGGCTCCATGTTTGGGCTCCAATTCGGGTCTGATTCTGGGGCTTGAATAATTGCCAAAACTAAACCTCAGGACTCTTTCTAACGTAGTTATGGTATCATAGAACCCAAAACCCTACTCTTTGTTTAAAGACCCCTATATTTCGTTTCGAAGGTCTGAGTGGGTGTGATGTTCAAAGTTTGGAGCTTGGGTTTGGGACTTAGGAAGCATCAGGCCGCGAAGCACTTTTCTGCGCATGCACCGCTCGTTGAGGCTGTGGTGCAGCGCGACATGCCCAGCTAAACCCTACCAACGGACAGTAGAAACCATTCGACAACCGTAATCCGGAATCGCCAAAGCCCAATCCGTACCCGAATGCTGCTACACCACCCGCGAAGCATCCTGAACTGACAAAACAGATCCCTTGAAACCCACAGAAGAAGCAGCCTAAGACCCAAACCCCAACAGGCCATGACTACGCGGCCAAACCATGAGAAGCCCAGGGCAGCTCCATGAACGCTTCCAGCGACCCTAAGAACACCTATAAACCCTTGTCAGACCTCGAAGAAGCCATGTAAATCTCTCTAGGAATCCTAATCAGCCCAGACCCTAAACCCTAAACCCCAAAGCCGTAACACAGTGCTGACAGCAGGTGCGGAGGTCATGAAGCAAGTGGGAACCGAAGCTCAGGTCCCTCCTTTATAAGGGGTTCTAGGGGCCATACTTATGGCCCAAAAGACCTACTTTTTTAAGGAACTATAAATAAAAACCTTAAAAAGACCTACCTTTTTTAAGGAACTATACATAAAAGCCCTAAATAAGGAACCCTAAAATGGCAGGTCTTTTCCGCTACAGATAGAGTTTAGGGTCCTAAGGGTTCCCCTTAAGGGCTCCTTAAAGGGATCGAAAAGGGGGTCCTTAAAGGGATCTCTAAGGCTCTAATAGGCTCCTTAAAGGGATCCATAAGGAGTCCCTCCAGGGGTTGCGGGGGCCCAGGGTTCCTTGATCGGCTTCCTTTCAGAGCTCGGCTCGAAGGTTCATAGGGTGAGTAGGGGGTTTAGGGTTTAGGGTTAAGGGTTTAGGGTTTAGGGTTAAGGGTTTAGGGTTAAGGGTTTAGGGTTAAGGGTTTAGGGTTTAGGGTTAAGGGTTTAGGGTTTAGGGTTTAGGGTTTAGGGTTAAGGGTTTAGGGTTTAGGGTTTAGGCTTTAATTAGGGTTAAGGGTTTAGGCTTCAGGGTGTAGGGCTAAGGGTTTAGGGTTTAGGGCTTCCGGGACTTCATGTGGGGGGGGGTGGGTTGGGGTTTAAGGGTTTAGGTTTTCGGGCTTTAGAAAGATCCTGGAAGCCGAGGATCCCTGAAGAAAATTTCCCTGAAACCATAGGAAGAAACGCAGGATCATCTTCCGAACTAAGTTCCTTCATTTAGGAGCAGTGGGCTCTAACCTGAGTGAGGAATGCATGTTTAGGTTCGCGATACGAAGACGAATTCTATGAGAAGGTGAGTTCTCTGGAGGGAAGGTTCGGGGTCTGTTTTGAAGGTTCAGGGTTTGGGGTTTACCTGAGCCAAAACAGAACCTACCCTTTTTCAGGATATATAAGGAGATCATAAGTAGGAGCCTTACGAATGTAGGCTTTATATGGTTCCCTAAACCCTAAGCCCTAAACCCTAAGGCAGGGTTCAGGCGCCCAGGGTTCAGGGTATGTGGGGCCTCAAGGCGGAATATTTTCATGTGTGGAAAAGTACGGTCTAAGCCTCGAGAGGACATCTTGATGCCCTCGGGTTCAGGGTTTGGGGTTTAGGGTGTAAGAGAAGACTTCACTTGACACCCTGAACCCTAAACCCAAAATCCAAAACCTGAATTAGCTAAAGCCCCAACGCTCGCAGAGCTTGAGCTATGAACTCCTCCACGAGCACTGCGGATCCCGATTCAGTAATGTAGGGGCTGTAAGGGCCTAAATGATACCATTTTGGGGGTTCCTTATTATAGTTATAGTATAATATACCCCCCGAACTCTATTCTAATTATTAAGGCCCCTAAACTAAATCCTTATACTAGCCCTTATTGGAACCCTAGAGCCCTCTAAGGAGCCCTATTCTAATTGTCAAGGCCCCTAAATTACAACAGCAGCTTTCCGGCTTTTGGCTCCAGGCCAGGGAGCTTGGATCAGGGTTTGATTGGGTTTCAAAACCAAAAATCCCCCAGGGGCTCCTTAAAGGGTTCCTTTAAAGGGTTCCGTAAAGGGCTCTGCAAGGGATCTATAGGGCTTTTAGTAGGAATAGGAAAGTTTAACCTTTTATTTCTGTGGCTTATTGGGGGAGTAAGAAACTGCTTCTAAGAGAGGCTGGATGAAGCAGAGATATGATGCAGTAGCATCGACCGCCCTAAAACCTACACCCTAAACCCATATCGTCGAGAAATCTGCTGAATCGTCCCCCCGGATCCCGAAAGATCCCGAACTTCAAGCTCCTGCGAAATCCGATGCAACTCCGAAGCCTCAAACTCAGGATTGAGGGCTTAGGGCCTTTAGGGGTTTAGGGTTTAGGGTTTAGGAATCCGATGCAACGCCGTGAGGGTTTAGGGTTTAGGAAATCGATGCAACTTCGAAGCATCAAACTCAGGATTGAGGCTTTCGGGTCCAGACGCCGAAGCATGAAACTCGAAATCCCGATTGGCCAGGTTAAAGTTTGGCAGCAGCTCCGACGAAACACTCCTGGATGTGGACCAGGTGACCTGGTCACTTCGCACACGTACTCATGGAACCCTAACTAGATGGATGGGTCAACGACGGTGAGGGTGCGGATGGTGATGATGACGATGGTGGTGACGATGGTGACGCTGCTGACGCTGCTGCTGCAGCCGCTGCTGCCGCTGATGCTGATGCTGCTAGTGATGACGATGACCATGATGATGGTGATCATGGTCATGATGATGACACTGATGACGAAGAAGAAAAGCACATGCAGATTATGATTACGATGACGGTGATGGTGATTATGATGATGATGGTGATGATGATGATGATGACAGTGATGATGGTGATGATGTTGATGATGATGACGATGATGTCGATGGTGTAAACGATGACAGCGATGACGACGGTGGTGGTCGTGATTTCGATGTCGATGATGATGATGACTATGAGGCTATTGATGACATAGATGTTGATGTTGTTGATATGATGACGACGGCGAGATATGCGCATAATGCGGACAGTGGACCCTCCGGACCACATATATACTCGGCCACCCGATGCAGTCAGACCCACGAGCACATGCAAAATGGCTGTGGAGTCAACTCTGCCAGGAGGCAGCGAGAGAAACCGAAACCGCGGGTAAGTTGCATTCAAGTTAAGGCCCCTATATTAAGTGCCCGAAGAGAGTTGCAGCTCCTGGACCGATGACCGTCCGTCTGCCAAGTCTGGCTTGAGTCAATCTCTAAGGGCCCAGGTGCCTAATCATCCTATAGTCTCCAAAATAGTAACCTACATAGCTACTATCCTGAGAGCACCGAAATTATGGGGTCCTTTGGACCCTTAGGGAATGGAGTATTAGGGACCCCCAAAGCACATAAGCATACTCATGTTACAGGGATATCCCTACTTTATTGGGCTTCATCATGACGGGGGTGATACGGTTGATGGACAAAATCCTGCATTACCTTAAGGACCCTAAACTATGGTAATTATGTATATTCCTTATTATGGGTCATGCAGGATTTTGTCCATCAACCGTATGGGTTTAGGGGATTTTGGGGATTTAGGGTTTACGGTTTAGAGTTTAGGGATTGTGGTGTAGGGTTTTCTACTGGAGGGCGTAGGGTTCATCGATTGGGGGTTGCAGGATCTGGGATTTCGGCAAATGCCAACGGCATACTCCGAGGCAGGTAAGCTTCATTTGGTTCTTGTCCCTAAACACTCCAGACAGCCCAAATTAGGTCCTACTTAAAACTGTAGACGCCGAACTAGTTTCTATTTGTATACTCGGAAGTCTCAGGGCCCTAAACCCTAAACCCCACACCCCCATTTGTGGACTCGAAGTCTTCGGGCCCTAAACCCTAACCCTACGCCCCCTCGTAAACTCGAAGTCTCAGGGCCCTAAACTTTAAGCCCTAAACAGAGAAGCGACCGGGTCTAGGAGCCGAACCAGACTCCGTCGATGTGATCCTTGGCAAGAGGGATCTTCCTAAAAGAAGGGGCCTTAATAATTATACTTTTTTTTTTTTGGGGGGGGGGGGGTTNCCATAACTTAGACCCCAGAGAGAGAGACGCCCGGGGCTGTAGCGCCACCCCGACCCCCGGTATGTTTTTCCTTTGAAAGGGGGATTTTCCAAAAAAAGGGGGCTTTAAAATTTTTTTTTTTTTTTTTTTGGGGGGGGGGGGTTCCTTTAAAGGGGTCTATAAGGGATACTATAAGGGATCTATAGTAATAGGGTTCTATGGTATAGGGGCCTTAATAATTATACTTTTTCTTTTTTTTTTTTGGGGGGGGGGTCCTTTAAAGGGGTCTATAAGGGTTACTTTAAGGGATCTATAGCAATAGGGTTCTATGGTATAGGGGCCTTAATAATTTTACTATTTTATTTTTGGGGGGGTGTTCCTTTAAAGGGGTCTATAAGGGTTACTTTAAGGGATCTATAGCAATAGGGTTCTATGGTATAGGGGCCTTAATAATTACCTATACTATTTGGGGGGGTCCTTATTATATTATAGTATAATGGGCCCCAAAAACCCTAACATAGGAGCCTTAATAGTTACCTATACTATTTGGGGGGGTCCTTATTATATTATAGTATAACGGGCCAACAAACCCTATTCTAATTATTAAGGCCCCTATAGTATGCGGGGTGGGGGGGTCTAACACCTGTATGGGTTTAGGGTTTAGGGTTTAGGGGGACATTTCAGGGGATGAGGGTCAGAGACTTGAACGGCAGCAAAATGCGATCTGGTTGTTCCATGAGATCAAAATTCGGAACATGGCCTACATCTGTCTTCAACATGCAGATAGCAGCCATAGTTCAAGGTAATTATTCCCAGCCGCGCAAAGCGAACCGGAACCGGTGCAGGGGTTTTGGATCCTTCACAAACATCACCTGAGGCCTAAACCCAGCTTCCAACTGAAGATACACAGTAACTCTACTAAGCCGCCCAAGCGCAGGACCCCGAATATGGAGGGCTGTATTCTATACAGTTACCAACATTATTCCTTAGGGTCCTTATCAACTCGGAGTAGCCCGGCTGCTTGTTTGAGCCCTGCAAAGCTCGAGCCCTGTACTGGGGCTGAGCGCCGAATCTTGAACCAGACAGCCAGGAATGGAAATAGATGCTTTGAGAACTACTTCATGGACGGAGTGGAGGACTGCTCCACTTATTTACTACACACATAATATGTCATGTACCTTGTTCTGCCCATTATATATTGTTCCACATTATATACAGTAAGCCCCATAAAGTTGGAAACCGGATTAAGGCCAAATAGTGCTGGGATTCCCTATACATTACTCTTAAGGATTGAGGCTATTGGGTTTCCAACTTTTAGGCTTCTACTGTAGTACATGTCATGTTTGGGGTATGCTATGTATTTTGTGTTGTTATATACTGTCCATGGTTTGACCAGATGCATCCTGCAGGGACCCTCGCATCCATACCAGGGTTTAGGGTTTAGGGGTTTAGGGTTTAGGGTTTTGGGGTTTTGGGTTTAGTGTTTAGGGGTTTAGAGATTAGGGTTTAAACCGGTTAGGGTTTAGGGGTTAGGGGTTTCGGGTTTAAGGTTTTTTGAATGTGGGTGTTGCGCAGAATTAGGGACCCAACACAGACCCTAGGTCCTAAGCTCCTCATTAGCAGGACCCCTACAGGGAACCCCTGCATATAAACCGGAGCCTTAAACCCGAGTCTTCAGGTCACTACCATTTCCGAGGCTTCGGTTAATCGGGTGCGGTTTTGGAGGTGTCAGAGCCTGTTACGACTCGACAACTTGCAAGCCATGCAGTATGTACGACACACTTGAGTTTCATGTCAGACCTCGCTCGCGGCTTTCTTGTCTGAGGCCGCTGGCAGCGTCGCTTCGTCCATCATACTGATGGGCTGCGTATGTCCACTCTACATCCTAAACTTGGCCCTAAACCTTTGTCCCCAATGTCTAGTACTTCTGTGTCAGCTGTTGCTGCCTCATGCTGCTGCTTGTTCAATGCCGGCATAGCAATCTGTGGTGTCTTGGAGAGTTTTGCAGTTGGTACGCATTGTTTGATAACGGTTGAAGTGACTCTTCATTCTCGGGCTATTCCTTGCCGAGCTAGTGAAAAGCTAGGTGTCGACTTCCTAGACCACATGCAGTCCTGTATTACATACTGCATATGCATGTACATATATATATATATGAATACACGTACGTATAAATGTGTGTATATAGATAGAGAGATACATGTGCGTATATATATATATATGTATATGTAGGTATTAATATACATATATATATATATATATGGATATATATGGTCACCCCCCCATGACAGACCATCCGAGCATATATGTATACATATATATATAGATGTTTATATTTGTATACATACATATATATATATGAATGTTTGTATATCTCTATGTAGACCTACTAGCACGCGCGTTTGGAGATTGACATGTACACGCACATGTATGCAAGTGTACATGCCCTTGCTCTTCAGGATCTTCCTCTCTTCCTGATCCACACTGTTTCGGCTTCGCAGACAGGGATTCGACGGAACCTCATGGAGTGCCTGATAGTCAGAAAGATAGGCCGGGATGGATGAGTGTGTGTGTATTTGTGTGTGTGTGTTTTTGTCGTTCTCTCTCTCTCTCTCTCCCTGCTCCCCCTTCTTTATCTGTCCAGTGTCTCCACCAACTACTGGTCTGCGATTTACGTGTTTATCCGATGTGAATGCACGTGGGTACGTGTGAGATTTCATCAGGGAGCCCAGTGATGGCAACCGCCATGTGAACACCAACACTGACCGCGAGAACCATGACAGCAATCGCCATGGCGGTAGTAAACACAAAACAGCAGCTCCTGCTGCACGTCTAATACCAGTGGAAGAGCAGTGCGACTTATCATGTAGTACTGCTAAGATAGTCATTATTCTCACCAATCGTGGTTATAGTTGTAGTCTTCGCTGTCAGAGTGGTAGTAAAGCAGTCGGAGCCGTGCCAACCATAGTTGCAGAAGCAGGGCACAAAGGCTCCTGCTCCCCCTCTCCTTGTTGCTCGCAGTACTCGTTTTCGTCGTGCAGATGCAAGCCAGAACGGGTTCGTCAGTAGTCGTTTCCACCGCCCGGAGACCATTCCACAACTCCGCCCTTTTTGAAGGAGGGCTGCTTCCCGCACCCTGAACCCTTCGGCGGTACTTTCCTCTGGTTCTGGTAGGCAAGAGAAACCAAACCCCAAACCCCTAACCTGGATGCCAAAAGCTGCTGCGAGGGGATCCTCCTCTGGCTTATACCTCGGTGGGAGAGAACAACAATGGATGGGGCTTTACCCTCCGCGAGCTGATGCAGTGCTTTGTGCTGAATGGTATGTGGGGTATAGGTTCAAGTATTGACTGTAGAAACGATTATACAGTATTTGGTTTGTTGATAGGTATGGCACAGCATAGTATAGGGTTATACAGTATAATGTCTGTGGTATCCTACAGTATAGTACAGCATCATACAAACATCCTTCTTCTTATACGGATTGCCAAACGATCGACGGTTCAGGATTTGCAGTGTGAGGCTCCATGAGCTTTGGGCTGGACGAGTACAAAAACGGAATAGGATAGAATTGGTTTGAAGATCTACGCTGGCATATGCGGTGTTATGAGGGTTTAGGGTTTAGGGTTGAAGCTCACAGGGTACAGCATGTGATGTTTGTAATACTCGACCCGGTCGTAGCTACCAAGAAAGTACAGCCCCCGTATGTCTAGGGTGCTCGGGTAGATTTGCAACCTGTATCTGGGGACGGAAGTACTTGCAGGTTCATGATTAGTTATAAGTGGGGCTTATTTGTAGCATAGCTATAGTTACAACCCATATTAGGGGACTTATAACCCCTCTTATGAGCCTTAAACCCTACACCCTCCAAGTCCCTGAACCCTAAACCCTAAACGTAAAAACGACTCACCTCCAAGTCCCTAAACCCTAAACCCTAAACGTAAAAACGACTCACCTCCAAGTCCCTAAGCCCTAAAATTAAAACGACTCCCATGAGCCTCCAAGTAAGACCAGTTGCAGTACTCTTGGCTTTGGAAAGCCTTGCCGGCTTACGTGCGGGGTGATGGGAGTAAGCAGTGGTTTTGTCGCGTTTTGCTCGAGGCCTTGAGGCTGTGAGTGAGTTCTTGCGAGAAGGTAAAATAGCATAATGTGATATAAATGTGCGTGTATATATATATATATATGTATGTATATGGATATATATACATATATATGTATATATGTATATGTATATATATATATATGTATATATATATATATATGTATATATATATATATGTTTATATATATATATATTTAGATTGTTATATTAGAGACAGTATATACAGTATACTATACACCATACAGTGCATAGTAAGCTTAGTGCCACGAAGAGACGCGGACCGTCGTAAAAGCATGAAGGTTTCTTCACCCTGCCAAATCAATAGCTGCCTGCCAAAGTTGAAGGGTTTAGGGTTTCGAGGCTAGGGTTTAGGGGTTTAGGGTTTAGGATAGGGGAGGGATTTTCAGGGCATTTGCATATCTTTGCTGTCAGACTGTGCAAGCAGTCCCGGGGGCCGACAGAGCTGAGGTACGCAGGCAACGTGACTTTGGATGATTTCAATGAAGGAAATGTGGTTCCGGTGAGGCCTGGTACGAAGACGCCTGTTTGCAATATGACTCAGTTTGCGATGACAGTGCACAGCCCAGCAGCCGCCATTGAAATACGGCGGAGAAGCAGCAGCATGATTGGCAGCAAACGTAGTAGTAGTCGTCGATGTCGTAGCAGTAGCAGGAGCAGGAGGACAAAGAGAGATTGCACCCCAAAATGTTCGGCCGCAAACTCGCGTTTTCGGGTTGAAGGCTCGCTCAGGATTGATCACGTTTGGGGGAGGCCACATGCTACACGGATGCCTCCTTTTGGCTGAAGCCTATACAGCCTAAACCCCCCCAAGAGCAGCCTCAGCCCCATAAACCCCTGTATGGTTTATAAAGTCTAGGGTTTTATGTAATATGTATTATATAATAAATAAACATATATATACCCTAATCCTTGCAAAAGCCTACATAATAGAAAAAAAGATAAAACTATATATACATACATACACCCTAAACCTTGCAAAAACGCTCAAGCCGTTCCACCCATGAGGATTCGCTACCGCCACACGGGTTTCATCCTCACCCTTCGGTTCCGGTATTGGAATTACCAGGCCGGAAACCGTTCCTACATATCACGGTTTAAGGGTTTAGGGTTTAGGGGTTTAGGGTTTGGGGTTCTGATAGGGTGGTATGATAGAAGGGTATCACACGCGTTTGCGGGCTTTGGGGTCATAGGAGTTTGTGGGGGTGCTAATATAGGGGCTTAAACAATTACCAATACTGTTTTGGGGGTTCCCTTAGAGTATAATGGGCCCCAAAGCCCTATTCTAATTATCCAGGCCGCCCTAAACCCTAAACCCTAAACCTTAAACCCAGGCCCATATAGGAGGAGTTTGTAGGGATGAGGAGTGGTCGAGGATTGTGGATTGAGGAGACTTTGCTCCTAGGGGCCTTTGGGGAGGTCTCCGGGTTCAGGGATTTAGGGTTTAGGGTTTAGGGGTTTAGGGTGTAGGGGTTTAGGATTTATATAGAAGTTGAGGATTTAGGACTTTAGGAGTTTTTGGGTGGTTTGTGGGTTCCAGTAGGTCGTAGGCTTTTAGACTTGAGGGCTTCGCCCGGCCCTGGATTCGCTGGTTAGCGTTTAAGGGTAGGGGTTTCGGTTCAGCATTTGGAATCTTTCTGCAGTGGCATGTGTCAACGACTGCCGCAGTGTTTGACGATCCTGAAACTTGCAAGCTAGTCTTCGAGCTCAGTGCAAGAAGGGGGGTTTTGATCGCCTCTGGGCCGCAGAAAGCATCCGCCTTCAGCCGTGCAAGGTTGATCACCCGCTCATGGTCTTCAGTCTAACCTCCTTCACTTTCTCAATTTCTACACCTTCCACGTTACAACCATAGTTGAAACTCTCACTGCTGCGATCAAGAGAGCAGCCTTGCTTTATCCTTGGTCCAACCGAGCCCCCCGTGTCATCAGCACACTTCGCAACTCACTTCGGGGATGCTCTTGCTGCCCTGCAGCTGCCACAGGATCCAAGACAGCCCCAAACCCCGGCTAATCCTTGAAACCCCAAGCCCCTGAAACCCGTAACCCTGAAGCCCCAACAGCGACGTTGCAGGCCTGGCCAGAGGCGTACTGGGACTTGCCGAGCTTTCCGTGGGACGCTCTTCTGCTCCCTGTGATGGAGGCTTTCGATTCGATTGGGGTCCTTTTTGAGATGTATGCGCATGTCTCTGTGGGTATGTGTATATGTATGTATATATGTACGTAAGAGTATTATAGTTACAGTTACATACATAGTCTTGCAGACAAACGTACACGGTGGCTTTCGTTGCATACACCCTGGTAACCTAAACCCCTACGACCTAAACCGCAAGGTGTAGAGCTTTAGCTTCAGCCGGACCCTCTCACTGGCCAAGGAGTGGCAACCCAGTGAGCCAAGGTGTGCCGTGGAGGTTCCCTCGTCTGATGCAGGGATCTTTGGGCTAATGTAGGAACCTGATTAAGAAACCTTGGGCCTTCATTAGGGTTCCTCATACGAATCCTACTATTTTGTGGGTTATGGGCCCAGGGTTTCTTAATCAGGTTCCTACATTAGGGCTACCCCAAACCAGTTACCCATTCGTGATATTGTTGAACTTCCTCTTTCTTAACCCAGAACCCCAAGCTGCCAATAATTGTGGGGGCTGTGGAAATCGACACCGCGTGAGCCCCTTGATCTATATGGGACTAAGTTTACCTGGAGGTTCATGGGTAGTTAGAAGTAGGGTTATAAGTAGGGTAACTATACTTATAACCCATATTAGGGGACTTATAACCCTACTTATAGCTACCCCTGAACCTCCAAGTAGCTATTCTCAGATCAGGGTTCTGTCTTGGGTGTTAGGCTTCAGCCCCTGGGTGGACGTCTCAGTGTCTTCAGGTGTCAGGTCTATGTCAGTGTGGGGTTTAGCGTTTCATGCAAGTTTTAGGGTTCGGGCCTGGGTCCAAAATAGAGGTCTGAATAGCTGTTGACAGTAGTAGTACGCCCTTACTTAGAGTTCTATGCTCCATGTAGTATTCACCCACAAAAGATTAGTCAATTTAAGAAAGCTTCGATATTGTGTCCATTTAAAAGTTCAAGGTGTTGTGGAACGTAACGCATAGTCGAGAGCCTGGTTCAAGTTCAGGGCCTCGGATTTAGACCATTAAGGAGGGACTGAAAGATTCAGGTTTTGGGGGTTTAGGGCTTAGGGTTCTGTGGCCACCAAACCTTGCTGAAGCCCCTTCTCAGGTGGAGCTGCAGCCACAGGCAGGCTGTACTGCATCTGGATTTGGGATTTGGGCCACCGTGCCCTAAACCTTGCATGTAGATCTAGATTAGAGGCGCGATCCAAACCCCCAAACTCAGAGCCTGAGACAAGCGGCTCTCAACCCCAAAGTACTCAGCACCAGCTTGCAAAAGGTGGCACCTAAGCCCTAAACCCAAATCAGTAAACCTCAACATCTTCGAATTGTTGAAGCCCTCAAGCCGCTCAGAATTTGAGCGGTGTGTCAGCTGATTCCTGGCTTGCCCTTTAATAGTTTAGGGTTTAGCCATGTTCAGCCCGAATAGAATTCTTAAAGTTCAAAGGCCCGAACGCTACACCCTAAAAGCCCAAGCCCTACCATAGGCCCCATAGTAGTTCCTTTTTGGGATTACCCTATAGAATTCTAAATATGAACCCCAAAAAGGAACTCCTTTGGGGCCTATGGGTAAAGCCCACAGCCCTTAACAGTAAGCCTTGGAGACTTCGGGAGTTTTAAGTGATGACAGGCCTGGGGCTTCGTCGGTGCAGAGCCGGTCACGGAAGGCCGGTTTAGTGTCATAGGGTTCGGTTTAGGGTTTAGGGTTTAGGGGTTTAGGGTTTAGGGTTTAGGGGAGGTTCCCAAAAAGGGTTCTGAGTACCTAATATAGTAGGATGTAGGGGTTTCTATAGTAGGAGTTACTATGATGAGTCGGGAAAGTATCCCCCATGACAGTACCTCGGACCCTGTGGGTTTAGGGCTCAGAGTTTAGAATGTAGGGTTTAGGGTTCAGGATTTAGGGTCAAGGGAGGTTTTGGGGTTTAGGGTTTTTAGGGCTTATGGTACGATGTTTTAGGTTTACTTGTTGTTGGCGGTGGTGATATGTGAGTACTTAGAGTCAGCTGTCCAGTCTTGCATCCCTTGTCGGGTTTCTTACGTAGGCCTCAGCTATTCGTGTTCTATGTGATGATGTAGGTCGCTTGCTTTCTGAAACTCTCAAATCAAAGCTAACCTTCAGGTCCATGCACATGGGAACAAAATACGTCCATGTCAATGCACATGGGAACAAAATACGTATTGTTGAGTGATAGTTCAATGTGGGTGTGGGTAGATGGTCTGGTCTTTGTGGAAAGGGCCGGCTGCGGGATTCCGCGGCTTGGGATTTAGGGATCCAAGGATCGAATAGCGGGATCTGGCTAACTGTTAACTAGAGCGTCACATCATCCCGGATGGTTTCTAACATAACATTGTTGTTTCAAGAACCCCTCAAACCGGAGTCGAGTGAGGCCTCTGTGGTAGACGTCAAGAGCTGTGTATTTCTCGCAGAGGCAGAGTGGCTTTCGTCAATTCAGGGAAGGAGTTCCGTATCTGATTCTGCAGCGTGGCCACAGACACTCCCACACACGTAAAAAACACACATCCATCAACTAACCAGTTAAAATTACATGACAGTGCTAAAACCCGAGGTTGGTGTTTCTGAGACGTCGTCGAATTACGATGCTGGTTTTTGACAAAATTGTCGTTGTCATCCTCTGAGATTTCGGTGCGCCGCACCTGCCAAGCCCTGAAACCCTAAGCCGTAAAACCCTACGCCCTAAACCCTAAACCCCTAAACCCATAAACCCTGAAGTCCCAAACTTAGTGCGACGCAAACCCAGATTCAAGACTGAGGTGCTTTGTTGTCCACGGTGGCGCGGATCCAGTTCGTCGGTTCGGGAAGGCGCCTTGCAGACTCTGGAGGTCCGTTATAACATGTTATAACTAGGACCTGATAATCAGAGTAGGTGACCTTTAACTTTCCGTGGCTATTATATTAAGCCCTTTCTGATTAACCTTTACCCATAGTCTCCATTGTAGTTCCTTTTTTGGTTAGCCAATTTTATGGTTAGGATTTTATATTTTCTGTTTGGTCAACCCAAAAAAGGAACTACGATGGAGACTATAGGTAGTTCCCCTAGGATACTGGACACCTAAGCTTGAGATAGATAGGTAGATTGGTCTTTCGTGGGCACTACTCAAGAGGTTTAGGGTTTAGGCTAGGGGTTTAGGAATTAGAGCACGAGAATTCTGAATTTCCGGATCTGGCTGGAGAGAGTGCTCTCAGAAACCCGCGCACTGGGACAAGACAGCTCTGGACTCCAGGGTCGAGTGCAACCAAACATGCGAGCATGTGCATGTTTATGTGTACATATATCTACCTATACATACATACATACATACATATACATACATACATACATGCATGCATGCATGCATGCATACAAACATACATATGCATATGCATATATGTATGCGTATATATATATATGTATATGTGTGTATACACATACATACATACATACATATGTGCATACACACCTACATACATACATACATACATACATAAATATGTGCATACACACCTACATACATATATCCATGCATGCATGCATGCATGCATGCATGCATGCATGCGTGCATGCATGCATACATACATGTATACATATGCATATGCATATACACATACACATGCATATCCACATCTCTCTATATATAAATACATACATACATGTATACGTATATACATATATGCAAATATACATAGGTACATAGATACATAGATACATACATACATACATACATATACACATGTGTACATGCGCATACACATGCACATACACACACACACACATACATATACACGTACATATGCACATACATATAGTACATACATGCATGCATGCATGCATGCATGCATGCATGCATGCATACGTATACACATACATGCATATGTACATATATCTATATATGCACATGTATGGTTTAGTGTGTGCATGCGTGTGTCTCCATGTGATCATGCCTGCTGCTAGATTCTATCTGCTGGTTGAGCGCTTCTCCCTGCAGTAGTATTCCATTTTGATGTTCCCTTCAGTGACCGATCTAAGTAATATACGGGCCTTGATAGTTACCTATATTATTTTGGGGGTTCCGTTTTAGAATTGTAGTATAATGACACCGAAAACCCTATTCTGATTATTAAGGCCCCTATACTAGGAAGCCGAAGAGCAAACACCCCCAAGCAAATCCATCACTGTCATGAGAGTCTACACTCTAAACTCTAAACCCTAAACCATCATCCCTCGAGCCTTAGACCCTCGCCCCGCAGCCTTAAACCCTCAAAAGCTCTGAAGCCCTAAATCGTGTCAGGTTTGGCCAGCTGTCCAGTGTTCTGATCATTTCCTCACTGGTGGAAGCTGTAGTGCTGATGGGCACCTTGGGTGCAAAGTGTGCATAATGAATCCTCGCAGGCAGGACCACCAGGTATCGATTTGCGGATATTTTTAAGTTCTCCTTGTTGTTTACTATAGAGACCTAATTATAAGCAGTTTGGGGGACTCTTCAAATCGACACCTAAATCAGGTTGCCTGTCAGTTACGGGTTTTCCTGCGCTCGGTTTCAGTGATCATGCAGCAGACTTTGAAGCCTCTCAGCCCTTAGACGGGTTTAGGTTCTAGGGCCTAGGGTTTAGGGCTTAGGTTTTGGGGCCCAGGGTTTAGGGTTTAGGTTTTAGGGCCTCTACCCTGGATCCTCAACTTATTTCCTCTTGCTATGCAGGCATTGCAAGCACTGTCACGCTGTTTGTCGCCCGCTTCCTCTATGGCGAAGCTTTCCGAGAGGCTCCTGCGGCTTATACGGGCGATGTAGGAAAGTAGACAAACATATATAGATGTGTGTATACATGTAGAGAGATATGTGTTGAACATATATATATATATACACATACATATGTACACACACATGTTTGTGTGTGTGCATTTGTTTGTGTTTGTTTGGTAATCTTGCAATGAAACTTGATGGAATACAAGGTAGCGGCTGTATCAACACTCTGGGCCTTGTGCCTGAAAAACGCCTTGGCTGCTTCCGGTATGGGCTTGGGGTAGATCGCAACTGCCCACAACCGCATCTTCCCACAACCTTTACAGTAGCATACTGTGGTTCACAACATCATGGTCAACAGGCTTAACGCACAAGGACCTCTGGCAGCAAATGCTCAATCCTAAAGCCTGAGACCCTGAAAATCGAGCGACCTTGTCCTGTAGTGTTGCGGCACCAGGTCACAGAAACGACCTTCGAAAGGTTTGGTCATCACGAGAATCACAAGGATGATGACTCGCAAGGCAGAAGTGTGCTGCGCATCCATTAGCCACCCCCCGCTTACACACTAAACCCTGAACCCCGAAACGTATCTCCTGAACCTCTAAACCCTGAAACATCGAGCAGACGGGAGAGTGGGGAGCCCCCGATGTCACTGCTCATGTCATGAGGCCGTGTTATCAGGGTTTATGGGTTCGGCCGTGAGGTTTTGGGTTTGGGGTCTATAGTCGGGTCCCTCTTCTTCTTGGAAACTCTTGTAGTATGCAGGATTCTGTTAATTTGTACTTGTTCAACAAGAGATTAAGCCGAATCAAGGGTTTAGGGCTGAAGGCTTATGCAACCTCGAGCTAGCCTATATAGAATGCCCCTACATGAGCTTGAGTCATCTAAGTCCCGAAGCTTGAGCTTCAGAAGCACAGGCCTGCATAGGCCCTAAATTCCTCCTGAGCAAGGCAAGCCCTATCCCTCTCAGTAAACCCCACACGGACACGGGACGCCCTTAGCCCCAAGGTTTAATCCCAGACTCTTTTTCACAAACGAGCTTACAGCGTGGGGCTCGAGTTTGCAACTGATAAGCTAACTTTGTGGTTTGCATTCAGGTTTGTCATGGTTTAGGGTTGGGGGTTTGATGATTGATGCACACCTTAACTGCAGAAAAGCAGATGCCCGTCAAGACGCCAAACCTACCCTGAAACGTTCGCCAGGGAAGACGAAGCGGAAGTCGACCTTCGCGAAGGTTGACAGGTCACTTGTCGGGTGCAGGGCTCTGAATTTAATGTGTGTGTGTGTTAAGCAAAGGTGTCTTGTTTCTCCGGGTAGTGCTCAGGATTTCAGGCGAGGACTGTTCCAATATAGGATCTCTGTGAACCGCCTTCCTGACTCATAATAGAAGCTAGATTCGGCTACTGGGATACTGCAAGGCAGATGCCGTAAGAACAGAGCACGTCCAAACATCAGAGAACAAAGCGTGAAGTTCTATAGTATATTACAGCTCTGTGTAGCAGAATGAAGTTCGGAAGCGCAACTAATGCAACATATCATCTCACAGCATTACCTACGTAGCCTAATATAGCAGATCATACTATGCTATTTCTGATCAGATCATAACACAACAGAAAATAGCATAATCGAGTACAGTACTATTATATGGTATAGTACATCATAGTACAGAATAGTATAGAGCAGGATCTAGTTTCGCATAGCAGAGTACAGTAAAGTCTAGTTTTGTATCGTATGGCACGGTATGGTATGATATGGTATTTGGTGTGGCATGGTTTACTATAGTCTGGTCTAGTCTAGTCGAGTCAAGTACAGTGTAGTATACTCTAGTCTCGTCTAGTATAATAATAAGTTATTTTACATGCTGGCTCTGCCTCAAGCTGATACCGACTGTTGTGTTGATTTGGACTGTTGTTGTTGTCATCGTGGCTGTTTACGTTTGGGGTTTAGGATTTCGGGGTTCAGGGTTAGCTTCGGTTTAGGTGGCACATGTGCTGTGCATTGCGACGGCCAGACTTCGGGCTTAGGGTTCGTGGGATACAAGGCAGCTCCCCCGAATCCCTAAACCCGAAACCCTAAACCGTCCCCCAGCAACCGCATGGAAGCTGTCTGCTTGGCCCTATGTAAGGCGGACTGGAATCCGCAGCGCTGCGGGCTCTGTCTACAACTCCGAGGATTGCGGTGAGGGCTTAGGGTCAAAAAAAAGTATAGGGTCTGAATCCTACTTTCGAAATCTGACAGGGTTCCTGAACATGGCTATAGCACAAAGATCTCCTAAACTCTAGTGTGGTTATTGAGGCTCCCATGTTTTAGTCTTCGGAGCCGGAGCTGGCTGACGGTGTTGGTGCTTGGCATGGTTTCAAGATGGATGAAATCGGGTTCCACGAAGTTCCAAGATTTTGAGCTTACAGCCACCTTCAACGTGGAAGCCAGGTGTTGCACAAAACAACGCGGCCCAATTCGGGACACTGCGTTAGATTCGTAGATTGCCGTAGATGTGCCTGCACGCGGTGTTCCGGCCTTTCCTAAACCCTAAGACATTTCAAAAGCCGTTGCGAGGCTTCCGCCTCCAAGGATATCGAGATTGCTGCAGGCCTCCATTCTGAGCGCGAAGTCCACTTCTGGGCTTAAGGTTTTGGATGTGGCCTCAGGTAGCTGAGGGTTGAGGAAGTAGGGGTTAATTTGGGCTTGAGGCGCTTTGGATTTCGGGTTTAATGTAGGAACCTGATTAAGAAACCCTGGGCCTATAACCCCCAACATAGTAGGATCCATATTAAGAACCCGAATAAGGACCCAAGGTTTCTTAATCAGGTTCCTACATTATAAGCCGGTTTCAAGCTTTAGGGTCCGCGGGCTTGCAATGACCTCTTTTCCGGCTGTTGACTTTTTCATGTCGCCACAACAGCTAGGAACCTCAGCAGCCCTTCCCAGTCTTGTGTGGAATATCCGAAGTGATGGACGAACCGACCCCACACGCCTGGACCGAATTCAAATCGCTCAGAGCCGTAATCGCAAACGGCGAAACCCGAAGTCTTCACCTCCTCAGTTCTGATTCTTCTCCTTCAGAAAGGTTTTCACAAAAAACGAATGGGAGTTGCCGAAAATCGGGGGGCCCTAACACAGTACCCTAAATAGTAGGACCCTTGTTAAAAGGATCCCAAAATCAGGTACACCGAATTTTCGGAAACTCCCAAATCTAATATGCAGGGAGGCTTTACGTCTCTCAACTCCGCACACAAACTCCCGGGATGGTACCCGATTCGGAACAGCTGAAAGGTTTGAGGCGTTTAGGGTTTAGGGTTTTGGTTTCAGAGTTTTTGGGTCTAGGGTTTAATGATTTGGGGTTTGGTAGGGTTTCGGAAAATCCGAGTATGGAAGCCAAGCGCCCAAAAGCACAAAGCCTTCCCAGGTAGCGGTGCCGTGCCGGGGCTGAGCAGAGCCACTGCCAGGTTGCTGCAGGACGGAGAAGTGCATGTAGGGTTCAGGGTCTGTCTTCGAGTATATCCTGGACTCTCAAATCCTGGCGGGGCAGTATTGTCCGGTTACTTGTCAGTGGTACCCTAAGGGTCCAAGTACCTGGGGCTCCAAAAACCTACTTTTTTAAGGGTTCTACCCTCTAATTAAGGGTCAGGGCTGACCCTAAAGTTTGGAATACTGGATTCCCTGTGGCTCCAGAAGCAATAGTCTACCAGCACACAGAGAGCAGTACAGTAGTTCTTGTACATAGAACCCTAAACTCTACATTAAAACTCCAAGCCTAAACTTTTTGGCAGTAGTTGTGGCAACTATAGCAGCTGTAAGTATCCATGGTGCCCAGTCCAGATCTCGCCCCGTTCAGCTGGTCTCGATGCTTTGGCGGGTTTTGAGTGGCAATAGAAGTGCTTCTGGGGGGAATTAGTATAGTTAAGGCTCAGGGTTTCTGAAGTCGGTCGGTCCGTTAGGTTTCGGGCTTTTTAGGGTTGTGGGAAGCCTTTGACAATACATTGCCTTCTCAATGCAGCCATCTGGCACTGTGATCAACTTGTTCAGTTCACGGATATCCTAGTAAGTAGTAAAGTAGTATAAGTAGTATGATTTGTAGGCGTTTTACTAAATTTTTTAGAAATGACAGTTACAAATAGCAGTAGTCATACCTGTAATACCAACGATAGTTGTAGCAGTATCTTCTGGGTTTACCATGTTCACGCCAGCACCGGGCTGAGTTGTGAGTTACATGTTGCGACATGCAGCCAGGATCTCGCACTCAACGAGAGGTTGCGCACGGATCCGACGGACGAAACACTGCTGCAGCCCGGGTGCACATTCGACCGAGCCTGAAGCCTGCGGATGTAGGACAAGCCTAAACTCAACACCCTGCGCCCCAGACGCTACAGTTTAGGGTGTGGCAAGCCATAGTATGCAAAAGTTCACACAAAACTCTATCGACAGTGAAACTGGGGAAATCCCCGACCCTGCAGCCTTGAACAGTAGACCATAAACACTGGACATCAAGGTTACCCACAGCAAGCAACTCAAGCGACATGAGCCAGTTTGGGTGTTGTGGACTATGGTGGTACAGGGTACAGGGATTTGGTGCCAAGGGTTTTGGCTGGGGTACTTCTCATACCCTTACTTGGAGGTCCATGGCTAGGTATAAGTTTGGCTTATAAATAGGATAACTGTAGTTATAACCCATATCTGGGACTTAAGACTCCTCACAGGACTGTAGTTATAACCCATATCTGGCACTTAATTAAAACTCCTCATATGACTCATGAACCGCCCAGTACTGCGGAAAATTCCGACACCTTCGGTCCTTTGCTCGTTCAAGCAGACGCAGCGCAACAGCACGGACGGCATGAGGGGCCACACCCGGTTGTGTGACACAAGTTCTCTAGTGTAGTTTACCCAGCATATTCTGCTACACACCCAAGCAGGTAAGCTGTACGGACCACTGAATCTGGACAATGCGTTGTTTCTTCTCACTTTGGGGCTTTAGATTCAGGGTTTCCTGGCAGATCGCTTTCGTAAGCCTCACCGACACACTCCGACCACCAAATCCTAAAACACGGAGTCTTGAGCACTTACCAGTTCAGCCGCCTTGGCAAGTCACCCATGCACGCACGCACACACAATCTTTCAAGATCGCGAGCTGCTACATTCCGTGCACAATCTGAAAGGTTTTTGGTTTGGAAAATATTTGCAGCTTCAGGGGAAGCCCTTTGCAGAGCAACTCAAAGTGCGCTGTGCCCGAAAGTGTCGACACCTCCGGCAAACTGCAAGCCCTAAACCAGACAGTCCAAAATGCTCTCATGCCCACAAGTTTCCAGCTCCCGCAAGCCCGTGGCCAGCAAAGGCAGGGATACCTTCGTCGCCGGCTTTCCGGAGAGAGCCGCTCCTCCCATTCTTTAGATCCGTCTTGAGGGTGTGAGGTTTGCTAGTGTCCACTTCTGCTAGGGCCTGACAATCTGAAGCCTTGTGCTGAAAATCCCGGGGCAGTGCATCGATTCTGGTACTCTGCCTTTATCTCATGAGCACTACCTGCTTAGGAGGGTCTTGCACAACAGGGTGTCGGTCGGGGACGGTCCAGGAGTTCAGGACTCCTAAATCCATGTTCCATCTTTCTGGGATTCACTATACTATTTGGGGTGTTCCTTATTATCTCTATAGTAGAATATACCACCAAAAACCCTGTGCCAGTTATTGAGGCTCCTATATTCAAGATTAGATCTTTCGTGCTGTTTGAATTGTTTTCCAGGGTTTAGGGCTTTTAGGGTTTAAGGTTTGAGACAGGTTTTGCAGTGAGGTTATAACGGTGCAGAGAGTTTTGGGCCGGGATATGTAACGTTCAGTGTTTCCAGTAATGTAGGAACCTGATTAAGAAACCTTGGGCCTTTATTAGGGTTCCTTTTATGAATCCAAATATATTGGGGGTTATAGGGCCAGGGTTTCTTAATCAGGTTCCTACTTTAGGGGGCACAAGGTTTGCCATGGTGCTTGGGATCGAGGCCGTGGGTGTAGAGGTTAGAATTCGGAGTCGATCATACCCTAACGTTCCTCATACCTAATATGGGTTATGGCTATAGTTATCCTACTAATAACCCTACTTATAAGCAACCATAGATTCCAGATACCGTAAGTTAACGTAACTGGTAGGCTACAAACCCTAAACCCCGTAACCCTAACCCATAAACTTTGTACTATGTAACCCATCAGCCCATTAGTTGGTCAAGGGAAGCCCGAGGGACAGAGTTCAGGGTGCAGGTTTGCCGGATCAGTGACGCCGTGCTCAGCATTCGTTAGTTGATATATTTGCCTGAAATCTGAAAACCTGAACGCCTAAGCCATGAACCCTAGTCCGTATGGAAAGCAGAGTCCACTCTGGGACGGCGGCTCGCCTTCCCAGATAATGCTGAGCACTTTTTAGCATCCGGCTTTGCATTTTTGAGATTCTTGGTTAACCCTATATAAACCCTAAACCCTAAACCTAGGGCCAGACCTATCGAAATATCAACCACCGCAGCGCAGTGCACGACTCTGGACGTTGAGGCGATGCGACTGCTCTGAAGTCCCTCTGCCTGCAGCTCGAGACGTCCAAGTCGGCGCAGATAGGTGCGCTCTTGCGATGTAAGGCTTACCTTAACCCTGAAGAACCTACCTCTTTAAGGACTTATATAAGGAAATCATCATAAGGAGCCCTAAAACGCTAAGTTCTTCAGGGTCAAGGTAGTGTCTGCTCCGAACCCCAAGGCCTCAACCTGGACCCTACTTGGAGGATCATGGGACTTAGTAAGTATGGCTATAAGTACCTTAATTGAGGTTATAAGTAGTTATAAGTATAGTTACCCTAATTGAGGAAATCCAGGGAGTTCAGCTCGCTGTGAATTACTTGCAAGCTGTGATGCCGGCAATACGTGGCTCACACCCTTAAGGGGAAGGCTACGGACATCAGGCCCCTTGAGCCATGCTGCNTGAGGAAATCCAGGGAGTTCAGCTCGCTGTGAATTACTTGCAAGCTGTGATGCCGGCAATACGTGGCTCACACCCTTAAGGGGAAGGCTACGGACATCAGGCCCCTTGAGCCATGCTGCATCACATGTATAGATTTTAGGCATAGCCTTAGGACTGCACTGATAGATCTATTTTGTACAACAGAGATCTCAAGCAGTCCAACCACGTGTTCATGAATTTTCTAAGCGCAGGCAGGCGGCTAACCTGTAAACATATTCAAGGCTGCCGCTGCGAAAGCATTTGTGAGCTTCATGAAGCATTCTTCTGTGTCGCGTAAAAAGTCTCAATTCGAAGCGGTTAGGTAGCCATGGCTGACACAGCATCGGCAGTGAATCCTGACCAGCACTAATAGTAACCTGAGTTACTAAGTCCCATGATCCTTTAAGTAAACCCTGAAGCCTCAAGCCCCAAAGCTCCAAGCCCAAGCCTCTACCCCATGTACTATAGGGGCATACATGATTACCAATACTATTTGGGGGGCTCCTTATGAAAATTATAGTATAATGGGCCCCAAAACCCCATTCTAATCATCAAGACCCCTATATTACCCTAAGTTTCGTGGCCCGAAAGAGGCCAATACCCTTCATTCAGGGTATGTGTTTTCAGCGATTACCCCGAGTTTAAGAGTATGATCCCACGAATATCTGCTAATGCACCTGAAGTCATGGAGTGCTTCTGCGTATTGTTCAAGAACTTCCCGCCTACTCAAGTAAAGTTAAGGGGCATTGGACTCTTTTCCAGAATGCCAAGAAATCCACGATTCTCACGTATGCACACTCAGTGGTCGGAGATGGGTTTGGGATTTGGGATTCAGGGCTCAGGGTTTAGGAACATGAAGCTCAAGAAAGAGATGACTATGTTGGGTAGGGTTGAAAAGCTCAAGCTCCTGCAGAGCACTGTGGAGACAGGTGCACGGCTGTCGGGCATAGCTGAGAAATGCGTCTCGCAAATTGGCTCCTGGACGCAAGAGGTTGGGTTTCGGGGCCCGGATGAGGCATGTATGCGCTTCTAAAGCCGAAACCGTCCTCCCAAAGCCCTGAAAACCCGGAACGCTAAACCCTCAACGCCGGAAGCCTCAAGCCGGCTGAGGTTTTAAAGGGAAGCAAGGGATGTCTCCTGACAAAAACGCAATAATTAGTCGGCACGACTGGGGCCTCAAGAAT
Organism: Symbiodinium sp. clade A Y106; assembly: GCA_003297005.1. Lineage (NCBI taxonomy): Eukaryota > Dinophyceae > Suessiales > Symbiodiniaceae > Symbiodinium > Symbiodinium sp. clade A. The sequence continues at coordinate 72,638 of BGNK01001973.1, forward strand.
TAATTATGTATGACATAAAGGCCCCTCAAAACCCTGGTCTACTTGTTCAGGCTCCTGCGTGACGGAAGGATTGCGGCTAGAGTTAGCTGCAGAGCTTTTCGAATGTTCATGAGAAGAGTTTTAGCCAGGGCAGGGACGCCATGAACATGCATTGCCGCAAGAAGGTGTGCAGCCAACATTGATGAAGTTGACAGTATAGGCCTGGCAGTGACATATGGAGCTGGGAGTAACCACAACCCCAACTAAACTGCAAGGTGCAAATGAAGAGAACATGGCAGTCAGCGAGCTTCTGGAGCTTGCAGAAAGGTGGAGAGATGAGTCTCCCGGCATGGACGTTTGGGGACATATCCGAAAACTTTCGTTTTCACGACATCACCTCTCCTACCTCGTGTCCTGAGATATGTATTGGGACCCCTATTCCAGGTGAAAGACCCTTCAGATGACGGTGTGCCTGAGACCTTTCCTTTGCCCGAAGCCATACCCTCAACCAGCACTTTGCACGTGTGACTGTAGCAGCCTGCAGGAATGTTGGTATGCTTCTGTTTGCCGACTTCTCTCACGGACGAAAGCTGTGTAGAAATGCTCGGGGCGGTATCTTGTGCAGAGTTGTGCAGCCATCGCCGACCTGACCGATAAGTTTTTGAGACAGTTGTCGAAGATGTTCGATATCGTTGAATAGCCTACCCTGAAGGTTTGAAGGCACAAAATTTGAATCGTAGCTTCCTACATGTCAGGTTTCAGTTTGAAGGCCATAAATTTTGAATCGCCAACTCGGAAACAAGGTTGTACAAGTCGAGAGGACCCCGTTCCCGAAACCAAATATGATTTCCAACTGCAGTGTTTAGGGGTTTCGAGGGGTGGGGTTTAGGCGGTTTAGGGGTTTAGGGTTTGGGGGCGTGGGAAGTCATGCTGGCTCGGGCTTCGCAAGGTTGATTGTTAAACGACGCAGGTGAGAAAGGTGGACTCCCTACATTACACACACACGGATATATATATATATATATATATATATATTTATTTATAATATACAAATATACATACATAGACGCACATGAACTCATTCACATACACACACGCGTACACATCGTGCATATACGATATGGAAAGCCAGCAAAAACGCACCAGCTAATCCGAACCAACCACCAGATACATGCCTAATACCACAGATGCATACATACATGCATACATACATGCATACATACATACATACATACATACACACAAACATACATATACACAGACGCACATACATACTTGCATACATACATACATACATACATACATACATACATGCATCCATGCATGCATGCGTTATACGCGTATACAGCTGCACACATAGGTATGTACATGCATACACACAAATGTCTTACACACACCTACAGACACCAAGCCAGAAACTGCCCAACACTCTACATTAAGCCTCAAGCCCGAAGCCTATGATGCCATTAGTCACTACAAGGAAGCCGGACATGGAACGGCAAGATTCGATGATGTCCAACGTCTTGCGACAATGGCTTTGAGCTGCTGGCTGCATTAGCCCCGAGCCCCGAAATCGAAAACCTTTCTCATCTGTGTCCGAACATGGGCTACAAGTGTAGGAACCGTAAAGTAATCATGAATCGTTTTCGCATAAACCTGGTACCAGAAACAGCCGCCTCTAGACAAGAGGGGCCTTCGCACTTTTACGCTTCAAGACCCGAACCGAAACGCGTTTGTAGTCAACAGGGTCCTCAACAATTAGTAAGATTCTTTCTCAGGCTTCTCTACGTTTCCAACATAACCACCAAACCCAATCTAGTTTTCAGGCCTGTGGTGAGGGTTTCGGGGTTCGGGTTTCCGGCGTGTGCTTTGAGGGTTCCGCGCCGCCGAAGAACAGTTGGAGGTTCATGCAGATTGTGGAGGCGGGGCTCTACATCGGCACGCGGTTCATGTACACATGCAATTACCTAAATCAGTATATGCATGCATACATGCATGCATACAGACATTGCATACTTACTTACATGCATATGCATATCTATTGCCTAGACTTGGTATGCACCAGCATGTGTATGCATGCATGGATGTGTTCGTGTGTGAATGTATGAATGTACGGTTTATGAATGAATGAACGATTGAATAGATGAATGAATGAATGAATGAAGAAAGGAATGAAGGAATCAACGAATCAATGAACGAATGAATGAGTGAATGACTGAGTGAATGACTGAATGTATGATTGAATGCATGCATGCATGCATGCATGGATGGATGGATGGATGGATGGATGGATAGATGTACGTACATCTATGTAGAGGTGCAGATACACGAACATACACACATACGTACATACATACATACATACATGCAAGCATACATACATTCATGATCATTCATGCATAAATCAGTCCATACCATGGGTCCATGCGTGCATGCATGCATACATACTCACCCATCAACCAGTCAACCAAATCACACAATCTAGCTAGCCATTTGCGTAGCTATGCTTTCGCGAACTTATCTGTTTCTTCGGCGCTGGCAAAACGCACGCTCCTCTCAGCCTATGTCCTATGACTCGCCGCTCAGGACAGCCCAGAAGCACGAATGCACGTCTCCGACAGTGACGGGAAGGGCCAACATCTGGCTCTGCGAATCCTGGGTTAAAGCGGAACCCCCAAATCCACAGTTCCCCAACCCTTCGGTAGGTCCCCCAAGTATCCGGACGACAGTAGACAGATTGGCCAGGATTCATGTAAGAACATGCCCCGAGCGCAGGTGCTAAATGCATGCGGTGTTGCGAAGCACACGGCATGCAGTATGCATTCACACTCAAAAAGGGTGCCTGAACACACCTACAAGGATTCCAGAGTGCAGAACTGATACGATAATTATATATTGTGGAAGCCCAGGGTTTATGAAGCAAAACATTGCTAGTACATGGTTGCTTAGGCTCCCATACTACGCAGTATGCCGAAGGCACACTCAAACTGACCTGTCGCAGGATGCCCTGAATGCGAAGCTCTTGTACTTTCGCGAAGCATCAAAAACATGTTCGCTGAACGGTGCCCAAAACCCTCAGTTCCAAACCTGTGAAGCCTAATTCTGCATCCTTAATCCCAAACCCATTTAACAGACCTCGTCTTGACCCTAAGCCCAACTTGCCGGGTTCCTGCCTCGTTCGAGACATCGGTAAGCTTCCGGCAAGGTCCCCTGCAACCGGTCTCGAGTGGACAGAAACAGATTTCAGTAGCGTCTCCTTGAATTCAAGGTTCCTGCCGCGTTGCAGGCTTTCCATCTTGACCCGGGGGATGCGTACGCCTGACAGCTGTGTTGCCAAAAGTTGCCCAATGCCTCGACCCAGGAAGTGAGGGTTTAGTGTTTGCTTCGAGACCCCAAGTTGCCCCAAAGCCCGGAACCCAATCCCAAAACCCTAAATTTCACTTCACTTCACGGCATAGAAGGGAGTCGGAAGTCCTGAGCCAATCCAATTTCCTCCCAAAAGCGTAGCGCTGTGCTGACGCGGCCCTAAATCCCGAAACGGCAGGCCGCCAAGAGCCCTCAGAAATCTCAGAGCCATCAACCAAGCATACTGACAAGGTCGGCCGCAAGGATGAGATGGCATATATGCATATATCATAGGGACCCTTAGGGGGGTAGGGGGGAGGGGGGGTAGGGGACTATACTTTCTTAAATAGGCCTTTATTAAGTGCTTATTACACGTATTAAGGCCCCCTACCCCCCTCCCCCCGACCCCTCTAAGGGTCCTTATGAATATACCATAATATGCCCATATGTATTTGTTTTATACGTATATATGTACATCAGTATTTGTGTGTGTATGGTTTTATGCATGTATGTATGTACGTATGTACGCATGTTCAGATGGCTTTTGGGGCGAGTGTGGAGTTTTAGGTTTTTCTTCTGTTACATGCGTTGCAGAGGTGGCTGAATACAGCGGCAGCCGAGTTCGCATGGTTGAGGGAGTGACAGCTGAAGCACCACCACAGCAGCATGTAATCTTGGATCAAGATCTTCCTCTTCACGAGGTACTCTAAACATGTTGGCAGACTCCTTTGCTATAAAAATGGCCCGCGAGGATACCGCAAAGCTTCTGGCCGTTCGCTATGCTGAAGGGCCGGAGAGTCCAGAAAATTGGTGGACATAGCCCGCGCCGACAAACAGCTTCTTGAGTCTTCCCGTGCTGAGTCCGGTGTTACAATCACTAAACGGGTTTCGAGTTACACCTGGTTTGGTTATGTAGGGTTGGAAACAACAAACCCTGAGCTAGCGTTGTGCCTCTCGTCGTTGGTGTGCATCAGCTCTTCTCAGCCAGACTTACGGAGTGCACCCCGAAACCACGAATTGGCCATGGGGTGTGTACGCTTTGTCCCGTCTGGTAGGGCGGTGAGGTGGCTCTTGAGTCCGGATTGATGGAGCTGCATAGAGGGCTCATAGTTGTTCTCTCGGACTGAATGGCAGCTGTGACTATGGGTTTGGGCTCTAAGCCTAAACCTAAACCCTGCAACCTCAATTCAGGCTCTTGCAGGATATGCTGTCAACTTCCCAGAAGCCATCAGTTGAGAAAGGTCTATACCCGCACCGTGCAGGAACTAAGTAGCCTCTTCTGGTTATAGCCGCCGGGTTGTGGTCCATACGAACAGTTTTTTAGACTCAACATAGATAATGTAATATGCTGAAACCAACACCCCGCTTACCCCATGCATCTTCGCCTCGCCTCGGAACTGAAACCATCCCAAGTGATGAGGTGATGAAGAGCTTCTGGTTTAGGGTGCAGGATTTTAGGTCTGGGGTTTAGGATTTAAGCGCTATAGGGTACCGCTCAAGCCTTAAATTACCCAGCCGAGATGCGAAGGTCATGTAGAGGCTAAAGTAGAAATACTATTTCCTGAGTTCCCTTTATTTCGAACATTGACCTTGATAGTAGTCATTTCATTTGCGGGCGCCCATGGGTCAGGAAGAGGAACTGAGAAAGCTTCGCGAGAGCAAGGAGGCGCGATAAATTGCTTGATGGCACTAGATGGACCGCTACCAGTAACAGCATCAGCAAAAGAAGAAACTGCACTTAGGAGCGTATGAGAGCCTGTATCAGCTGGAAGCTTGTCCCGTTTGCCTACCTGTTCTTGCCATTTTCTGTCCATTGCGTTCAGGACTATCGTTGTTCTATCTACGTCTACGTTACTCCTCCAGGGGCTTCTTTTCCCAGAGGGTCCGAGTACTTCAAACAGTAGGGCTTTAGGTCCCAAATTCCATACTCTGGTTTTTTGGACTTTGAAACCCTACTATTTGGGTACTTGGACCCTTAGGGTTTGGTTCGTTGTGGAAGTTCTGGGCATCTGGAAACAGAGACAATGCTTATGGGTCTTAGGCATAAGTAAACGTAGGGCAAGCAGCGCCTGAATTTCGGCATTTCGGTGGTCACTACTAGCAGCTATAGCTATAGAACTTGAAGTCAAATGTGATTGATCGTAATCCGTCAGCTTCCGACTACTGCTGAGAGATGTGATGCGCCGTCTCCAGGCGCTTCTGGAGCAATTGAAGGAAGCAAGGCACCCCTTGGGGCGTTCAGGGTCTTTCAGCATGTATCTAGGGCTTTCGGTTCAGGGTTCAGGGTTTTTGCCAGTGTTCCCATCTTCCATCATCCTACACAAAGCCTGGCTTTCAAAGCTCTGTATCAGTCTTAATCACAAGATGCAAACCAGAGTTCGGAACTCGCCCGCACACTTTGGCAGCTCCGCAGTGATAAAACTGCAATGCCGGTAAAGGCACGCCGCTTTGGTTCGGACTTTAATGTCTTTTAGGGTTTGGGGTTATGGCCTTAGTTTAGGGGTTTTTGCGGTTTAAGGGTATATTCAGCTGAGTGCAGCAATTGCTCGCATATCGACCGGTCGAGCAAGAGCTCTGCTCGCTGGGGGCGGCCGCGCCGTGCGGAAGCAAACATGGAAAATATGGGACCCTAATATAGTACCCTAAATTGTAGGATCCTTATTTAAGGACCCCAAAGTAAGGTACCCCTATTTCGGAAACTCCCGCATGCCTTCTTGCTTGATCGTGGCATTCTCGTCTTCGCGTTGTGGTTGCGCTGGTGGCTGTTGCTCCTTGTCGTTAGGCCAAGAACTCAGCTCAGGTTCTGCTTAACAGCGGCGTTGTGAACGATCAGCTATATATTATAACTGTATGAGTCATAAATTCTGATTTTCCAGCAGCGTTGTGAACGGTCAGTTAGGTTATAACTAATTATATGAGTCATAAATTAACATCCATGACTCGCGATCCAGGTCCCAAGCACTTCTCGACGGAGAGGCCATGGAGGCTCGCGTGACGTGTCTTGGGGACGGTGGGGTTGGACTTACCTTCGGCCGAGAACGTTTGCTGCTGCTCCCACTTGTCGCTATTACCACCACTGACATTGCGCGCCTCCGTGCCCATGACCACCACCACCACCGCCGCCACCACCACAGCCACCACCACCACCTCCACCACCTCCACCACCACACCAAACCCCGCTCTTTTGCTGTCGAGCTGTCCAGTGCAGTGTGATAGCCTACGTAGTGGCATGTGCAGTAGTTAGACCATCATGGCGGCCACAGCAGCAGCAACAACAACAACCACAACAGCAACAGCCAACACGTCACCATCTGAAGCTACACCTCATTCTAAATACGATAAAGGTCAGGGTAACAGTAAGAACAACGACAGCATCAAACAGAGGAGTAAGAAGTATCAGTCGAAGTAGTAGTAGTCGTCGTCGACATCAGTGGTGGTGGTGGCGGTGGTGGTGGTGGTGGTCGTAGTAGTAGTAGTAGTAGTAGTAGTAGTAGTAGTAGTAGCAGTAGTGGTGCTGTAAGCAGCAGTAGGAGGAGCAGCAAAAGCAGAAGCCGCAACAGTGGCCACCACCACACTACAAACAAATCACAAACAGGAACAAACGACTGTCAAAAGCCGACAGCAATAAGACATAACGCATAGATTAACCATAATCATCAAGAAGTCGACCACCAGAATCTTTTCCTACATGATCATTGGCATTCTCGTCATTATCATCAACCATTGCATCCTCATCATGCCGGCACCATCATGTCTCTTCCAGAGTCATGAGCATGGTTTCTACCATCAGATCGTCATCAGCAGCAGCACTATCGTATCTTGCCTCTGACAGTGCTTTCGTCCCTTTCTGAGTCTGGCTTCGGGATGGAGCGGAAATTGCACATCGCAGCTTGGGGAAGGGTGTATCAATTGTCGACTCAGGCATTCATGGTTCCTGAAAATTGTGATCTACATCAGATGTAGACATGACAAGTCAAACCCTGGAAGCACTGCGAAGACGATCTGTTTTGCGACCACCTGCCTGTCCTCAGAGTCAACCCCAACCCTAGCCCCCTAAACCCCAAAGCACCGACCTGAGATTAGCTCGAGAAGGCTTGGGACAACATGTCTAAAGGATTATTGGCACCCGGGTAAAATAATTGTTGCAGCAGCATAATACGAACTTTTTTAATACTATGGGCCCCAAAATCAAACCCTGGCACTATCTCTGCACACTCTGCACAGCTTGTTTGTTGCGTAAGCGCCGTAGAACTTGTGCTGCCCTCCCTCCAAGTCCTCGAAGACCTTTCAATGCGAACACACAAAACCTTATAGTAGACCCCAGAAAGTTGGAAACCGGATTAAGGCCAATTAGTGCTGGGATTCCCCACACATTACTCTTAAGGGTTGAGGCTATTGGGTTTCCGACTTTTGGGCTTAGACTGTAGCCCAAACCCAAATCCCAAGCCGTGTGGTGAAGAAGAGAAGAAGCCGTGTTAGCATGGACTCAGGAAGGCGAAAGTACTTCGGCCAGCCAGGCATTTAGGGCCTTTAGGGTTTAGGGTTTAGGGGTCTAGGGTATAGGGGTTTAGGGTTCAGTATTTAGGGGTTTAGGGTTTAGGGTGTATGGCATTGGGGTTTAGGGTTTAGGGGTCTAGGGTATAGGGGTTTAGGGGTTTAGGGTTTAGGGGTTTAGGGGTTTAGGGTTTAGGGTGTATGGCATTGGGGTTTAGGGTTTCGGGTTTCAGGGTCAGATCTGTGGATTGGGGTTGAGGGCTTCTGTCCTGTGGGGTGGGACAGCTTTAGTGTTGCAAGTTGCAGGGCTTTGGGAGTGGGTCGTCCTTGGAGATGGCCTGTCCTCTTCTTTTGAGCTTTGAAGCAGAGTACAGCGAAGGCTAAAACGAGTCGTGTTCGGATGAAGTGAGGCTAAGTAAGGTGGTTACAGTAGAAAGCATTTCCGTGAAACTCGCTTTGATCAGTTCCTCCTAAACCCCAAGATCTGTTGCTCCGACCTTGAAGAGGAAATTCAGCTTGATTCAAGAACAGACCAAACAAAAGACTAAGTCAAGCCCCCAAATCCCTACCTACCCGCCAAGTCAAAGTTCGCTGAATCCTACACACCCTTTCGTTTTGAGTCTGCTGGTCGATACCTCGGCTCCTTCCAGAATTTAGGGTAGGGGCAGTTTAGGGTTTTGGGGTTTCGGTTTTGGGTGTTTTCGGGCTTAAAATTTGGGATCCGAAGCCCGACCCTGCACAGTCCCCTGAAACCCAACAGTTGATTGGGTTTCGGGTTCCGCATCTGCAAGTTTAGGGCTCGTTGCGTGCTAAACTTGCTAAACCCTTAAACTCGATTACTCGCGTGGGAATTTGGGGTTTAGGGTTCCGTGTCGTGACTTCTAAGCAAATTATGGTTTCCAAAGTCTATCCCACCTCAACGGCCTAAACAATCTCGAAAAAGTTCTTTCCAAATTCCTACGTATAAGACCACAAAACCGCAACCCCGAATCCCAAAAAAAAACCAAACCGACGACCATTGCAGGAGCAAGCCCTAAACCCCTAAACCCTATGTGCTGCATAAAGCCTATCCCCTAGTTCTTCAAGCCAAAAGCCGAAACTCGACACCCAAAGCCCCAAACCCATGACAAGGAATAGGGTTTAAGGTTTAGGGTTTAGGAAACCCAAAGCCCCAAACCCCACCATTGCAGGAGCAAGCACCATCGGAGCCTTCCTCAAGGTCTAACAGCGACGTCGGACTCAGGCCTAGGGAGTAGGAGCATTTAGGATTGTCCAGGTGGGGTTTAGGGTCCAGGATTCAGGAGAGTTTTGGGCCTTTGTTGGAATCTCTGCCGGGCCGACTCTAAGGACTACTATACGGGTAGTACAAGGGTTACCAGAAGGGTACTGTCAGGGCATGTCAATGTAGGGCTTAGGGTTTAGGGTTTTAGGGTTACAGCTTAGGGGTGTTTAGGGGTGTAGAGGTTGCCTGTTTCGGTCTGGAGTTTCGTGTTCAGGTCTAAAGGGTTCTGGATGTTTCGGGGTCCAGAATGTAATATAGCATACTGTGCCGTAACAGTATATTGTACTACACCCTAAAATGGCACAATATTATATCATATTATAGTGGACTGTTAGTATACTCTAATGTAGCATACTATACTATACTATAATACCGAGACTGCATCCAAGCTTATTTCCTCGAAATCTTGTGACGGGCTCGTGGGGCACTCACGGCGTGCAGTCACGGCTGTCGTAATGCATGGAGATGACCCCGGAATCATCTACCGCATGATCCCAGCCTTCCTAAATTTGGGCAAAACATATGGTAGAAGCCAGAAAGTTGGAGCATCATGTTATCCTCATGTCCTTAAGGTAAAGTATAAGAGATCCCAGCACTAATCCTCCTAAAGCCATGTTCCAACTTTCTGGCTTCTACTATATCTAGTTCTGTATTTGTGTTCTTTGTTACTACAACTGGGATACTAGGACCCGTAGAGTTTGGGGGGCTTGTCGATCAGGGGTCTAGGTCAGTTGGAAACCTGCCCTTTATCACAGCTTGCTTGTCGCCGCTTTAGGGTTCAGGATTTAAAGGTTTAGGGTTTAGGGAGTTTAGGGTTTAGGAGTTAGGGTTTTTGGGTTTAGGGTGGTCAGTGATGGCAGTGTAACGGCAGATCAAGGTACCACGCATGGATTAGTATTATATTATGATCTTCCTCAGCTCCCTCATGTAGAGGCGTAGAGGTTTTAATCAACAGAATAGGTTTGTTGTAGGGTATGTCGTAGTTCATCTATATAGGTCCTATATGTGGATATTCTCACTAACTAAGTTAAAACCATCCTACAGCCTTGAGACTAAGCCAGGACCCTCGAGATACCTCAAAGGGAGCTGTATGGTCCTTAATAGCAGGTAGTTGGGTTATCCAAGAAGCTAGTTTGGGGTCTAGGAAGAATAAGCCCCCTGTCTTTCAGGTCACCTAAGCCTATTATAACCCTGTTCAAGTAGAGGGTTTACTAATCAGGGGTCTACACTCACCAAACCATACGGTTGATGGTGTAAATCCTGCATTACCTTAGTGACCCTAGACTATGGGAATTACGGTAATTATATTCCTTATTATGGGTAATGCAGGATTTATATCATCAGCAGTACTTTGGACAGAACTTCAGTAGTACACCCGCAAGGTCTGAAACGGTTTCTCCGCCGCGGCACGGGGACTCGGGTCTTGCTTTCGGGCTTAGGGTTCAGGGTGTACCCGGTGCGAAAGCTTAGAGCTTTAGGGGCAGGGCCTTTTTGCATCACTTTGCCACCTAATCGTGTTTTGGTGGTACCCTTTTTGGGGATTTATCCCAAACCACAAAGGCTAATGCTTCGGCCAGCATCCTAACAGATAGCGTATTTGTAGTGGTAGCAACGGCAATAGTAGCGGCAGTGGCAGTAGCAGCAGCAGTAGGAGAGGAGTGACAGTGAGCAGAGGGAGCGAGATCAGAGGAGAAGGAGGAGACCTCAGCGGCGTGGTCTCCATGAGCACAACTATTATGAAAGGTCTGAAACCGAAGAAGGTCGAACCACACTACAAAGAACCGCACACGATGTTGCCGCAGCTGACAGCCCCAATCCCGCCAGAATCTCGCAACAAGAATAGCCTTATCCAGCAAACTGAGCTGCGTCTGCAATCAACAAAGACCGACGGAGCAATGCTCAAAACAGCCATCTATGCAGTCAGCCACCAGTGCCCAACTCCCAGAAGAGATGAACATCCCTCCGCCAACGTCAGAAACTTCCCCAAGCCTCAAAAGCCGTGGACGAGACGGATCTCTAAATCCCGAACCCCTAAACCCCAAATCCCTAAACCCTAAATCCTGAATCCCTACAGCCTATAAATCCCTAAACCCTAAATTTTAAATCCTAAATCCCTACACCCTATAAATCCCTAAACCCTATTTAGAACCCAAAACAGAAAAACGCCCAAGTCCCCCAAGAACCTGAGATCTCCCGAACCGGGAAGCTCATGGGACGAAAGCGGCTCTCCTTTCCTGTGCGGCGGCCGGTGCGGCCGCAGTCAGCCCCTCCTCGGCGTTCGGGGCTCGGCTTTGGGTTTTGGGTTTAGGGGTTTAGGGGTTTGGGGTTTAGGGGTTTAGGGTTTGGGGGTTTAGGGTTGAGGGGTTTGGGGGTTTAGGGGTTTAGGGGTTTCGGATTTAGGGGTTATAGAGGATTTGGGGCTTTAGGGTTTAGCGTTGTGGGCTCTATGGTTTGGGATTTAGGGTTTAGGGTTTAGGGTTTAGGGTTGGTTGAGTGCTTTGACTACTTTGGGTTTTGGGGGGCGGGGCGCGGAGGAGGGTGCTAGTGGGAGGCTCGAGGTTGCGGTGTTCAGGGTTTCTTTCCGTAGCTGAGCTACACCGCAAGCATCTGCTACATGTTCTCCCTAAACCCCTAGACCTTATAAGCCCTTAAAGATGGCTGCTTTGCTTCCTAGGGTTTAGGGTTTAGGGTAAACCCTAAACCCTAAACCCTAAACCGTGCGGCTTCGGTGGATTTTTCTATGCCTCTTCTTTCGGGAGTTGCTCCTCTGGTGTTCTTTCTACCTTCGAAATACTTCTTTTCGCTAGGAGCCTCCAAGAGTTCTACATTAAGGACTCCTTAATGGAAAGTTCTTGGGTGAAAGCTCCGACCAGTGAAGGCCCAAAGCCCTAAGTGGAGCCCAAGCATGACCCCAAATTTGCAAGGGCATGAAAATTGGGGAAGTTTCAAGAGCAACTTGAGTCCTAAACCTGTTAAAGTGCAACACCATAGCCCTGAACAAGCTACAATGCCAAAAGGTGGGTGCGCCCGAGACTTCCGAAATCCTCTGTTGCAGGCCATGCTGAATCATTGGACCTTCCTCATGACCTCGCTGGGCGGAGAACAGCTCGGAACCCATTTGATAAGAGCTCAGCGTTGTGTTCGCTTGTGCCTTCGGCGTTCCAGATTTAGATTTGTGGATGCTTTCCTGCGGCAAGGAGGGAGGCAGGCGGGGGTTGGGTGCCCAGGCATTTTTTTTCTGGTTGTGCTCTCCAGGTGAATGTTTGAAAGGCTTGTGTGAGGGCTTCTGATCCAAAGTTATGAATTTGTTTTATTGTTTCTAGCGGGGGTGCTAGGGCCCCCGGGCCTCGGGTAGAAACCTTGAATTGAGCAGCACTCGTCTAACTTCTTGCTGGCTTGGCGGCTTGGTCATGTCTAGCTTCGGAATTGGGTAGGTCATGGTGGTGTAGGTCATGGTGGTGTAGGGAAAGGTAAGGTAGTGCAGAGTAGGATAGGGTCACGCAGATGTGCTCAGCAAAAATGTTCGTGATATCTTGCCACTGCCTTTTCTTGCAGGGCCTCCAGATGTACAGTCCTTGCAATGCCTTCACATGCATACACTCGCACACGGTGAAAGTAAGATCGAGAGTTCCAGCGCTTTTGCCATTACTCCATGCACAAGATGGAGATCGGCTCAGGTTCTTGCATCTCTTCTAAAGCCAGACCTCTACGAAGCACGTCGCCCAGCAAGAGGTCCGACATGAGATGCTTAGGGCTGAAGCTTAATTTGGGATTAGGGTTTAGGGTTTAGGGATCGGGGTTGAAGGGCTTGGGGCCTTGGGCCATGATTCGAACCAGAACTGGCTCTTAAGTGCACATGCTAAGGTCAGAATGAACACTGCTTCCCTGAAAACAAGGATTTTTCATTTGCTTGTTGTAAACGCAGTGGTCTCCAGAGCGACCCTTTGAACAAAACCCCTTCTCAAACCCCTAACCAAATAAGCTTTTCCTAAACCCCAAGACCCTTGTTTAACTCCTGCCGGGCTCTGCTGTGACATCTAGTGAACCTATAGCATAGCTAATTATCGCAGAATGAAGTATAGCATAGCATGGCGTAGTATAGCATAGAATGGCATAGTCTGGTGTAGTAGGGCATCGTATGGCAATGTATAGTATAGTATAGTATAGTACAGTATAATGGAGTATAGCAAAGTATAGTATAGTAGTAAGCACGCTCGGCAGCAGGCTATCTCCAACCGGACGGCCGCACTCTCGGCTCTCGTGAGACAGCTCAGCTGCCGGCGAGATGGCAACAGGCCCGGATCTTGCATCCGAGGTTCAGAGTCTAGGGTTTAGAGTTTAGGGATTAGGGTATGGGGTTGAGGGATGAGGGAGTTGAGACCAGCTGAGATGAGGGTTCAGGGTTCAGGGTTGATGTTCAGGGCTCCGTGTCGAGGCTGTCGTTGCAAAACCGGGCCCAGGCCGGTGCAAAGAGTGCATCGAGATCGTTTTTGGAGGGCAAAATCGTGTTTAAGTGCCGAGAAGTTTTTTCGAGTGGGTTGAGGTTTGCAGACACGAAGCACCCACAAATTGCGAGGTCGTTCAGGCACATAACCTGTTTTGTGATGTTGATGGCAGTGCCATGCATCGTTTGTACAGAAGTTGCAACAGGTATGACACAATGTAGCTTCATGAACTAAACGAGCTGCATTACATGGAACGTGGTTCCGTTTGGTTCATGCTACCTCGATTGATTATGCCTGGGGTCCGGTGTTCCAGTGCTCGACGATGATCTTCTCTAGCACGCATATTGGCAGATCGATGCCTATCGTTCAGTCCCATGACATGTGAACGAGCCATTCTTTCGGCATGTTGGCATGCACGTCCAGGTGGGCCTTCTGGTATGTCCTTAGATGTGTGACTACGCACTCAGGTCTGCTAAGCAGCCCTAGCTGATTGACCGGCCTTGCATATCATACCTGGTTTCTTGTTAAGGGATTTAGTTGAAGTTACCATACTAAAGAAACCATATTATGTACTATAGATCCCTATTATGGCAACTTAAATTAAACTCCTTAGCCCCTAAACCCTTTTAGATCCCTTAAAGGAACCGTTTAACCCTTATAGACCCCTATTATGGTAACTTAGATTAGACTCCTTTAAAATCCGTAACGCAATCCCAGAAGCCATTGATGCGGTCTTGGCTTGTCAGCTTCGGGGTGTGCTCCTCGTAGTAGAGCATGCGAAACTATAACCCAGCACCACCATTTAGGGCCCCCAGAAAAGCACATAAGCAAAAGCAAGGATAGGGATATCCCATATACCCCCCCCCCTTATACTGAACCCCAATAAAGTAGGGATATCCCACATAACCCCCCTTATAATGAAGCCCAATAAGGTAGGGGATATCCCTATAAGATGGTTATGCTTATGTGAGCGACAGGCGTTTCTCTCTGAAGAGCTACACTGTCTGTGGGGGGATTAGCAACAGATCGTTGCATGGAAAGAGCACGTTTGTGTGGCCCGCGATAACGTGTATGCTGAGGGGTCGAGATCGGGTTTACATGGGCCGCGATAACGCGAAATACCAAAAACGATAACGCTGTTTTGTGCTGCTTTGCAGTGCAGAAAAAATGAACGAA
>BGNK01001973.1:87550-120786 GCA_003297005.1 Symbiodinium sp. clade A Y106
TTTCCAAAATACCTCCGACAGAGAAGCGGTTTGGTGGAGAAGGTCTGTTGGAAAGTGGCTTACAGCCTTACAAAAGCCTTTCTCAGACCTCCGGAATGCGCTCCAGCCCGCAAATATGGTTTTTATACAGGAGTAGTAGCCTCTGTCCCAGTCCCGGACCTTTCAAGAACAATGTGTTGTTAAACACAATGTCACAAAGCATGCAGTTTAGCCTGACTGGCCCGCGATAACGTGAAATACCAAAAACGATAACCTATGTTGCTAAGCCGCGGGAGTAGTCTTCAGTTTTGCCGCGCGCTCATGTGCTTTTTGGCGGTTCCCCCAGGCCTGAACTCGAACCGCAGCCCGAACAATCCAAGTCGAGACCCTAATCCGCACACCTTCTCCTTAAGCCTAACATAGGGGCCTAGTTAATCACGAATCTTATTCCTTAGGGTTCCTTACTATGAGTATAGTAAAGTAGACCCCAAACCCTATTCTAATCATTGAGGCCTCTAGAGTACCCTCAACCCCCCTTGAATCCCTGAACCTCTACCCCATGAGCCCTACATCACAAGCCCTAGCACCGCAGAAGCCTTTCAGGTGGAGGGCTCATGGCCAGGCTTCGGGGGCCCTAAACGTAAACGGGTAGTTGTCAAAATTATGGTCCCTGTTTGGGTACCCGAAATAATAGGTGCCGTATTATAATAGGGGCCCAAAAAGGGACCATAATTTTGAACCCAGGCCCTCCCCCATAGGCCCCAAAGTAGTTCCTTTTTGGGGTGACCTTATAGAATTCTAAATATGAACCAAAGCAAAGGAACTACTTTGGGGCCTATGGGTAAAGCTTATAGAGCCTCAACCCTCAACCCTGAACCCTAAGCCCTAAAGCCTCTGAAGCGCCTACTCTAATAACCCTGAGCCCTTAACTGAAGCCTGCCTTGCCTAAAAGGAACCTCTTGCTCCATCACCACCAGGCAGGGGCCTGGGAATGCTATGATATTTCAACCCAGAGACTCTTGTATCCTTTAATTAAGGAATACTCGGAAGAGTCCTTCATTAAGGGATATATTGGAGTCTCTAGGAATATTATTTTACGGCATTTTACGGCTCAGGGCCTCAGGGTTTCATTCGGTTTAGCTGAGTTTTTGCGGTAAGCTGATTTTACGGGTTTCTGGGTTTTGGGCTTGTGGTTTTGGGGATCCTCAGCGGTTTTCGGGTTCAGGGGTTCAGGGTGTTTTAGAGTGTTAGGCTGCAGGGTTTAGGCTGAAGCTTCATTTGCTTTACGGTCTTACGGTCTGCGGGATGAATCTCAGAAAGCCTCTTAGATACGACCGTAGCCAGTTGAGACCTCTTGGTAACATGTTTGTTACAACTTAGTCGTCTTGTCGTGAGTGTGTACTGCTCTTGTGGACCCAGGTATTGTGTTTATCATTGCGGCCATGTCAATTCTTTCGGGTTTTTGCTCCTTTCTTGGTGTCGTAAAGCAGCATTGCTGTCACCATTGTAACGTCATGTTCGCACGCAACGGGAGATGACCACGAGGACGACAATGATGAATCCATCACGTCTTTAAGCTTTTGTGCCTGATTCGGGTGGCTGTCTAACGCGGACATGCTGAAGTTGTGCTGTGTAAGGCTCGCTGCGAAGATATGTTGAACCACTAAACCCCGAACCCCAACCCCTGAACGCAAAACCGCTAAACCCTACGGTGTCAGGATTCCTGAAGGCGAGGTTGGGTGGTATATAGTATACTGAGCCTCCCAAGCTGAGTGCCGCGATTTCCTTACACCCCCACAGAAGCTATGTAGCCTAATTACTGTATACACATAAGTCCCTCTTTGGGCCTCGGCCCCTAACGTTCGAGCCTCAGCCCAAAGTCGAATTCCCAGACTTGGGCTTACATAGGTAACGGACCCGCAGGTTTCAACCATGGCCCAGAGCATTTATTCAGCACCGCAGTGCCTCTTTGTTCCTTCCGAGACCGATCCCGCGCATGAAGACAGCAACTAGTAACTAGTCCTAACCCAAAACCCCCTAAACCCCTGAACCCTAAACCCCTAAACCCCCTCAACCCTAAACTCTAAACCCCAAACCCCTAAACCCTAAACCCTACACCCCTAAACCTAAGGGCATTCCCTGGGATGTCTTCACAGGTAGCCTGCTGCCAGCACCCCAGGAGAAGGCCCTGGCATAGCTAATATAGGGGCCTTAATATCTAGAATAGGGTTCCTTTCAAGGGGTCTGTAAGGGTTGCTATAAGGGATCTATAAAGGTACTCTAATATAGGGGGCTTGAACAATTACCTATACTGTTTTGGGGCTTCTTTACTATAATTACGGTATAATGGGCCCCAAAACCCTATTCTAACTCTTGAGGCCTCTACATTAATCTGTTCAAGGCCCGCCTAGACCAGCTGTCCCCAAGTATCTTCTACTCCCTCAGAACCTATTGTTTCAGGACCAGAACTGGTCTAAGTACTAGAGATATTTTTTGGGGGGTCCTAGTCGGGGGTGGGGTTTACTGTCTGAGGAGTACGGTTTTGACTATATTGGTGACTGACGATGATGGTGATCATGAGGAGTAGGAGGAGTATAGCGGAGGTGGAGGAGGCAGAAAGTCAATCCGATGAATCAACGCATGCAAGCAAGTGACAATGTGTCTGCCTAGTAGGGATATATGTTCTTCCCCTGGGCCTTTTCTAGGGGTCGCCGTGCCATCGTCTTGAGAATGAGGCCTGAAACCTAAGCTCCCCAAATCAAGGGTTGCGGAAGCCATGCTTGCTCAGGCACCGTGCTTCCAACTTGTGAACGTGCCCGCTCGCTTGGCGATGCTGTTCAAGGCAGTGACATGATTCAAGAGTTATGGGACCATAATGTTAAGGTAGGATTCAGATGTAAGGTCATAGCAAACCAGTGCAAAGACATAGTTATGGGGTCCGAAGCTGCAGCAATGGAGCTGGAGCGGCGGCTCAAGGTGGATGCTCCGTGGGTTTTCGATGATGACTACGGTGTGGAGTCTTCATTTATGCGGCGCGAGCGGATCGTTTACCTCTACGAGCATGGGCATTCATTGCTTTCTGCCGCTTTGGAGAGGGATCCTTGGACCAAACCAGTGGTTCTGTTTGATTCAGCATGTATTCCTCCGTTTCATTTGTGAACTGAGCTCCCCAGGAGGGGATTCCGACGGCTTACGCCGATGGCCTGGACTACACGGAAAGCCTCACGAGCTCCTTTGGGCAATCCCTGTGCCTTTTGGTTGCACTTTGTCATTGCTCTGATTTCGGCATGGGTGTTTGAATTTAAGCCAGCAGTTCTAAAGCTCAGGTTTGACCATGGTATCCAGAGTGCTCCCGGGCGGGTTGGTGTACATGGCGATGCTCGGCTCAATTCATTGACATTGATGCTTGGTACTGTCCTGTCATTTACTTTCCTTTCTCAGAAGAATTAGAGAGCGACTGAGGCCGTTTCATGGAGATGTAAGCGAGCACGACGTGAACGTCGTGGCCGTGACTCGCCTTTTGATTGGGTTGCCTGGATGTGCCCGGGGTAGTTCTTGCTTCGTTTTGTGTTGTCAATTGTGATTGACAAGCATACCGAACTGAGGCTTTTCTGAGCCAGGTTGTTATGCTGTGCAAGATGATCAAGGTCAGGATTGTGATCCAATCCTCACTGGAGCAGGGCCGCATCCTTGAAAATCACGGCTTGTTGAAGGCTCGGTGTGAACGAGGGTTTATATTGACTGTGGGCTTTGACTCTATTAAAAATCAGTCTGTCATCTTTGCATGCAGGTCTCCGCGGGAATTGCCGGCTTTGCCAAAAGCTGCATGCCCATGGTGGCTTTTGGCTCCCACCGGCAGTTTCTCATTTACATTTGTGGGTTTGTACCAAGTCTTGCATTATTTGGGATCCATTGTGCAGTTGAGCAGTCAAGGTTCGTGGTCATGCTTTGGGGAAATGACCTATTGCTGGTCAAAGGGCTGAAGCATATGGCGGGCCAACTGCTGAGGATGCTGCTTTGTCGAAATCTAGATGAGTCCGCTTTTGATTTGAGCTCGTGGGCCATGTCCTTTGTCTGCAGATAGCCTAGTCGGCCTCAGGTTCCGACGTATGGGCAATGAGATGAAGGATGGCTTCAAGGGCCGGGACATCGCCGAAGATCGAACGGCGACTTTTGTCTACGCTGCAACTCAGCCCCATCATGTCAGGTGATTTATGTGTGTGTGTGTGTGTTTGTGTCCGTATCTCTGAGTTCACAGATGTTGGTTTGAGTCATGAGGCGACAGACATTCTACTTTTGCGCCACCGCCGCACCATGAAGCAATTGCTCGAGCTGGACTTTAGCCAGTTCTTGAACTGTTTGGTGAAAGGGCTTCTGCAGCAGGCCGGATGGGTTTGTAAAGCAGCTATTAGCAACGGAGTGGTTTGTGTTGCCCAGTTCTACCCTGAGGACCTTGATGAAGTCTTCATGAGATCGGCCCGGGATGGCGATATGGTGCTTCGTGCGAAGAATAAGAGTTTCATGTTTCAGGCACGGCTCCTTCTCATGCTACACGATTCCTTGTGTTTCCTGGGTCTATTACTACCTGGAAGAGCCCCGTCCCATCTTTGAAGGCCGAGCAGTTGTATTGCACTCGCCCGCTCCCCGCGACGCCTGCGCCGGCTGCTGTTCCGGTTCTACGGCCGCACATAATGGGTTCCGATTCTGTTGGCTTCGAAATTGTGGTTTCCCTCACTCTTGTCGTTTTCGATCCTGCAGAGCTTTGCACCTGTGCTCACATGTGATTGGGAACACTTAAAGTGTTTTGTGTTGCGACGTGGCCCGGGCGGAATTTCTGGGTTTGCTGAGGTTGCAGTGCCAGCAGCGACGGCAGCCCCTGGTGAGGACCGCCCTCTAGTCTGGGTGGTTCGTGCGAAATAGGAGCTGAGGCAGGGATTTCAGTACCGTTTTCGAGCCTGCAGTGAAGGCCACTTGGGAGATTTTGGGCGGCTGATTTTGGGCCTCTGATTCTTGATTCTTGGCTGAGAAATATGATTGATAAAAATCTAGGGCTGACTTCCCACACCTATACCCACGGGCACTGGGAAATGAAGGGATTAGTGGTGCATGCATCATTTATTAATCATCACCTGCATCTTTGCTCGGGCTTCGCAGTTGGCACCATAGCAGCAGCACTAGAGTCACTAGAGATGAATGCTCCGCTAGCAGTGCTATATGTGATAAACTTAGGAACTGACTAATGACTAGTGGCTAGTTACTTATAATAATACGGGGTTGTGATTGGATCAGAGATACTCACTTTCAGTGGGGTTTCCAGAATAGAGCATGGTTTTCGCAACTTTAACATATCAGCTCGAGTCCTGTGAACTGACAAAATGTATTTGAGCTTCCTCAAGACGAAGTCCGAATCTTAGCCAGTCGTCATAGCTTAGCACAGATATACCTGCAGCCCCCTTA
This sequence comes from Symbiodinium sp. clade A Y106, assembly GCA_003297005.1. NCBI lineage: Eukaryota > Dinophyceae > Suessiales > Symbiodiniaceae > Symbiodinium > Symbiodinium sp. clade A. The sequence continues at coordinate 92,987 of BGNK01001973.1, forward strand.
TTTGGAACCTCTCCTCCCTGGTCCCGGCCACAAACATCTCAAATCAGGAATCGTGTCTTCGCATGGCTGGATACTATTGGCTATGTGGGAGATGCTTTATGCTTATCTTATGCCAATTTTGGAATGGATGCGATCTGGAAAGAATGTGCCTTGGCATCGAACAATTCAATATCGGCTCCTTCGGATCGTATCTCTGCAACCCGCATGTTTGGCTCCCGGCTGATGCTTCTCTGCACGTGAGACTTGATACCAACTTTTATTGCATGCACGCGGCTGTGTCGAGGCCGGGTTCTGTCCTTATCCTAGGTTAGATGGTCCTGGCATGTCCCGGGATTCCTCCAGGATTGCACTGTGAGCTTGGCAATTCGCTGCGACTCGGGACGATGGGGCTGGGTTTCTAGGATAATAGTTAGTCTACTCTAGTTAACTTATGCTTAGACTTGGCTAGTCCTAGGGCAAATTAGACTTTAAAGGGTCCTCTTAATACTTAAATAAGAAGTAACCGTGTTCCGAAACCCACCACCCTATAAAGCTCCCGGTTTTATACCTGCACCGACCCAGCCAGTGCTCTGCCCAGCTCAATAATGGACGCCAGCTGAAGCCCCGATCGCTTGCCGTAGTCTTGATCCTGCGACGAAGCAGAGGAGTCACAAACAATGAGTGCTTTGCAGCACAGATGGACATCGCTTGATGCAGCTTGCATACTGGTGTCGTCACACACTCTCATGAAGATTGCCTGTGATGATTGGCCGACTTCTGCAGTTTGTGAGCACATGGGAGCATGCACGCAGCTTCTCGTGCGAGAACCACACACACACACCAGGTGTTTACAGGCATGTGCTTGCAGGGGTTTGGGCTAAAAGCTCGGGGCCTGGAAATCGTACTACTCTTCTCACAACCCAGGGTTGCAGATTTCGTAGATCCCTGCCCCAGCAATCACGATTGCTTGCTGTTCGTTGTGTGGTCATGGTGAAGCTGAACAAGCCGCCCGTCACCAGGACCCCACTTCACGCTTCGCTTGCCTCGAAGGGTAGCCAGAATCACTGATGTTTTGGATTGTCCTGTGTCTGGGCTGCAGGACCAACTCCACCAGAAGCCTGGCCGCCGCTGCTGGCGAAGGTGAGGAGGAGGCGCCCTCGGCACGCCACTTCCTGATGAGCACGGCCCGGAGATCGCTTGATGAAGCTTTCGGAGGGAGCGCCTGGGATAGAATTTATGCCGTTTATGCTGCTTGGGGCTTGCGACAGTGTGTCCGTTTCGAAGCTGCTCTTCACCCGTGCAATGCAATCTCAGGCAAACCCAGCGACTCCGAGAAGAAGAGTGGGGGGAAAGAGAAGAAAAAGAAGAAGGAGAAGGAGCCCCCGAAGAAGAAGGACAAGAGCAAGAAGAAGAAAAAAAAGGGGGCCAGCATCTCTTCTGCAAACAGCCACAGTCGCAGATCTATAAATGCAGCAAGGCCCGGTGCTTGTCTGAATGCACGATCGGAGGCAGCAGCAGCTCGGCGACCAGCGGCGACGAGGACTCCAGCTCCTGCCTGGAGTCTGAGGACGTTGATGACTCCGCGGCTTTGTTCGGGTTGTCAAGGAAGGAGCTGCAGAAAAACGACGAGATGTGCAAGCTAGACGACTTCCCGAGTAAGCAGCTGGGCTTCGTGCTGTCGCACGTGAGCGAGATGCTGGGTGCAACAGAAGTGTATGAATGCGGGGGGGAACTGGAGCCTGGGACTCATTATGGTTTCGCTTGGGGGGCTAACACTTCTACTGCTCTTATGAAATAGGGCCACTACATTAATTACTTTGAAAGATTCATTGCGGTGGCTGCGAAAGTGGCTGTCTCTGCATATTGGTGTGTTTGTGTGTGTGTGTGTGTGGTGTTCCTTACCTCTTGTACCCATACGTATCCAACTCAATCTATTAATCTATGTACCTCTAGGTATAACATTACTTAATTAATTGCGATCTTTGCAATCTCCGGGGGTCTTGTTGGGGTTTCCTGGCGGCTGCTGCAGTAATTATCAATTGTGTCAGATATACAAATAATAATGAATAATTTCCTTGGTTCCTTTGACTGAGAAAATCAACCACACAACCCTGCCCTAACACTGCCCTGGCTTCTCGTGTCACCTGTTCCCAGGAAACCCTGCTGGCCAACCGCGAGAAGAGGGCCCAGAAGCTACGCCAGAAGGAAGAGAAGGAGAAGTATGCTTTCGAGGCTCGTGCGGAATTCTGGAGCAAGTGCATTCGACCGGTAGTTCGAAGCTTAACCTGGGATGGGCTGGCTTTGGATCAAGACATTTTGTGTTGGTGCGACGACTAGCAACTGACTCGGCAAATTCGATTTTTAGCTTCGGGGCTTAATGGGGCACACGTGCTTCTGTGGTGAGTGTCTTGCACACATAACATAGCTTCTGGCACCTGGAACACAGACAGTGACGGCCCCATGTTGTGTTCGACTAACCAAGTACCGAGCCGGGTTTCTGGGATCACAGCAGAGCTTCCAAGCCTGATTTGGTGTAGGTCTCAAACCGCGATATTTTACGTCCCGAGGAGACTACCACTGTCTTACGCTGGGTATACACCAAAGCAGAACACTCCTCATACCCTAGATTCTACATGGTCAACACCCGAACAATAATTGTAATGGCCCTTTGACATAGAAAAATGAAAAACATACCCAACCCCTGTAATATTTACTTACATACACCCATAAAGACTCCCGTCGGTCGCCAGGGTCGCACGGCATCGACCCTCTGGGCGAAAAGGATGAGCGACCTCGTCGTTGCTCGTGGCTTGTCAAGGATGATGGAGACAGGATTTCTCGTTTGGGGGGTGAGGGCCACGTTGCTTGGAGTTTTACATTGCTTCGTTATTCCGACAAATACTGTAATCAATGAAACCCAGTAGCCTCGGGTACTTGGATAGGACTGCTGCGGTTCGGGCGAATAGTCTCCTTGGTAACCAGGGGGTAATCTTGGATGGCGGAGTGTGCTTTTTTAGGCTGTTGTTGTGGCCAAGAATCGAGTGTTGCGGTGGTCTGTAGGAGCAACCTAGAGTAGACGACAGGTTTAGCACAGGGCCGAATGAACGAAACCTAGCCTAGCCGTTTCTTGCTGAAGGTCATTACTGGGCAGAAACCGCGAGCCCACCCAATGCCCGGCACCCCCTCGCCTAGGCCCAGAATTCACAATAATCCTCTGTGCCTGTCTCTGTCCTAATTTCAGCTGAGTTACGGGCCGAGCTCCCTCCGCCATCTCCGTTGGCAACGCCAAAAGCCTGAGCGACTGCTCAGCTGTGCTGCGACTTCTTTACCGCAAGGCCGTGAGGCACCACCGGGCTCATGTATTTTAATTCCTGCAGTTCCCACCTACCATGCTGCAATTGGTCCCGGTCGACTGAATTGTGAAACAGGCGGAGCGACGAGGGAAAGCTGGCGATGCAGAAGAAGGTGTCAGCGATCCTGAGCAAGCACCGTGAGGCCAGTCTCAGGGTTTGGGGTCTGGGGTTTGGGGGTTTGGCTACAGGGTTCAGCCAAATCTATTCAGAAGTTCATAACGACAGGTGCTGATGACTTGCATGCTCCCATAGACAATTTGATACACGCACAGACGCTGGCTTTTCTAGCTGATTGCCGTGCCGGCATAATAGTTTCGCCTGCACCTAATTTATCAATGATACATAGCCTGCATCCTGAGTTGCCGAGGCAGCCACACAGGACCTCAAGCAGCAGATCAGCCGGCAGAGCTCGGGCAGCACCACGGCGGCGAATGCGGTGAAGAAGCTGCCTCCGCCAAAGCTAAGCAAGAGAAAGGCCGAGACCGACGACGATGGTACATGCGCTGTTAGGAAGCCGAAGCCTTCGAAGAGAATGGTGAGGACCAAGCTCCCGGCCATCCGCGACAAAGAGCCGGAGCAGCACGAGAAGGAGGAGGAAGGGGTTCCGGGAGAAAGAGCGGGAGAAGGAGAGGCCATGAACAGCAAGCCGGCAGAGGACGATGCTGTTGCTGAGTTCTTGGGCGAGGACGATGTGCCGAGCCCCCCGGACAGCGAAGACTTGTTGGAGCCGGCCAACTCAGAGGAGCTTGAGCAGTTCATGCAGGACAGCGACGAGGACGACGACATCTTCGAGGGCGACTTTGCTGTGGAGAAGAAACGCAAGGCGGAGGAGGAGAAGGCAAAGGCCATCCCAACAAAGGCCAAGATGTACCTGGACAAGCTGGACAAAGACCTCGTCTCCTGCATCCCGAAAGACCTCTCCGAGCCACCGTGTTGCATGTATATAGTTGCTGCTTTTGTGTTTTAAGCCCTTGATACCCCGGTTTTGCACACCCGAGGTCCGACTTGGGAAACTGGGTGCGGATTCTGTTCTCCGAAGACATGCTACGCCTGGACGATGTAAAGGTTATTGCGAACATTCCAGGAGGCCTCTTGCCTGAAGACTGATTCGTGTGATGAGGATTCAAAACAACATGTGTTATCCTGCCGTTCCGGAGCAAAGGTACGATGTCGGGCAACCTCGGCCCGGGCAAAGCTTTACAACAAGCTCTCCATCAAAGCCAAAGCCGAGTTGGACCCATGGGCCCAGCGGGTTTCAAGTGGGCAGGCTACTTGGTGGCAGTTATGGTCTTCAATGCTGTTCTATAGAGCCACTGGAGCTTTTCATGACCTGTGCCAGGCCTTCGCGACCCCAAGCCGGAGGCCAACAGGAGCTCCGCCGACGACAGGCTGAGCAGGACAGGAGTTGGATCCGAGCCCGGTTAGTGGGCTCTTTTAATTTCAAGATTTGTAATGGCTGAAGGCTTCAGGCCTCGGAGATGACAATGCCTCCTGGGTTACATGCTGCTGGCTATGCTACAGGGTCTTAGAGGTTCTTGCATTGGTTTAATTAATAAATACTTGTTATTAATAACTTAATGGTGCTGTCGTATTCTAGCCTAAATTTCGAAGATGTCTAGGCTCCTACTAACTCAGGACCTTTACTGTCGTGGGTGTCTCTAACTACTAGACCTACTAGGAGGTTTCTTGTGGTAATAATTATTCAACAATGTTAAAAAAGTCATTGTGGGGTTTAAATGTACGAATAAACAAAGTCGGGTTGGAAAAACTTAATGTCATTACTTTTTGGGATAGTAGTTTGGATAATATTTAGATTAGATACGGGTAAGGTAGGAGACTTCAAGGTCACACTCCACTCCTGGATATGACATGACATATTCAATTTTCGCACAGCAGGAGGTTTCTGTCGTCGGTTTTGAATCCTAGACTCAAGGCTCGTTTGGATGCGGGCAGTGAAAAACGATTCAACTGTCAGCTCGAGTCTGGAGTCTTGTGTTGCCACCGAATTGCAGCAGAAGTTGCTCTCCATTGTAGCACTGACTCGGGAATCCGCTGTGTTGCAAGCTTTGGCGGACTGTCCATGACACATGTGAAGCAGGGCCATGGATCCCGTCTGATGGGCCCCAAAATCAAAGGAACCCCGAGCATCCTAAGTCTTTCTTGAAAAAAATTAGAGCGAAGCCACCCTGAACAAGCCCGACTAGTCTAGTGGCATTTTATACATCCGTATCTATGCAAAGCAGAGCTGCCGTCGCTAGTCTCCCCAGCCCAGCTGATTAAGTCCAAAATATACCGGCCCACATTACTAAAGGTGCTAGCAACTGAATGTCTTGGTGAAGAAGCATTATCATAATACGTTTAAGAGACGAACCCAAATAGAATCATAACCCGCCCTAGTGCTGGACCTAGAGATTATCCTTGTGATTGAACCTAATTAAATAACACAGAACCCAATCCTTTATTGAATACTTTATTGGTTTCTTCGTCCCTAACCAAAGAACCAAAAAAGCCCGAAGAATTGCAAACCAAAGCCGCCTCAACTAGTTTAGTTTCAGCCGTCGTGCATTCGTGCTCCTGGTCCTGGGTGGTTCGCAGCCGATCCATCCAGAGATCCTCGGCCGCAAAGACACGCGATCTCAGGGTGTCGGGATACTGGGCCGAGTTTTTAGAGGCTGCCTGCACTTCACTCCACGAAATTTAGACAGCCACAGTCTAGGGTTTCCAGGAGGGCTCGGCCAGGGGCCAGGCAGCCAGGCGGCCGGGATTCGGGCTCGGGTTTGGATTGGCCGACTGGTCTTGAAGAGAAAGTAGAAGGGGATCCCTGGTTCCCGGGTTATTTAGAAAGGGTTTTCAAGGGTTTAGCCAAGTCCTGAAAAATCGGGGGCCGTTCTCGCACGTTTGCGTGCTCGCTCGACCATAACGTGCTCGCTCCCGCGGTGCGTGCTCGCTCGATAGTGCGTGCTTGCTCCACACACGCAGACCCGCAGGAACGGGCACCTGCACGCACGGTGCCGGCACAACCAAGTTTACGGGCACGATGTTCCTCTAGATCCGGGCAATCGCCCCTAAAGGCACATTCCTCGAGGCATCCCTGATTTTGCAGCGTGCTTGCCGGAAGTGCCGGTCTAGAGGGACAGCGTGCTCGCAAACTTTTTTGTGCCCGCAACGTGTCGCACGACAACCGCACGAGCACCACCGCGAAATCAACCATGCACCAATCCGCATCCGAGGACGAGCCGAATCATGGCTGGTGCCCAATGGCTGGGAGACAGGCTCCGTGAGCTGTCGCAGTGGCTTGGCTAATCGGATACGTGCTCGCTCAGTTGCAAACGTGCTCGCTCAGACTTATAATTTTGCTGGGCTCTTGGCCTCAGGTTTGACCATGAATCAGTTGACCGGGGCCACTTCATCGAGAAGCTTTGGAAAAAAATTAGCTTCATTGACTGCTCCTTCCTCGACAACAACAAGCTGGGAGATCTCAACATCACCCCAGAGACCTTGGAGGACCAACTGTTATCCCAAGTCTATGGAGACTGACAGAGAGCAACATAGGGAGACATGGAAAAGACAACAAGTAGAGGGTGCCTTGCAAAAGGAATAAAGCAGGAGAGGCCCAGACAAGCCGAGAGAGAGAGAGGGCTAGTGAGATGGAGAGAGAAAGCGAGAGAGAGAGAGAGAGAAAAAAAACAAGAGAGACACATATACATGTAAATGCATTTACATACACATACCTGCTCATATGTAGACACTGTATACTCGTATCTTTATCTTTTGTTTGTTTGCCTATCTATCAACCTATCTGTCTGTGCCTGTGCATCTATCTATCCTTCTACACACAGACACACACGCACACACAAGCACAGCATAAAGTAGGTAGAAACGAGAGAAGCAAGCCTGTCATGCACATTTGCGACAAAACCACCAAAGCAACAACAAAAGCAACACACAACAGCAACAGCAGCAACAGCAACAACAACCACCAGAACGACAACCAGCACGGCAACAACAACAGCGACCACGACGACGACAACAACCACAACGACCACAACCACGACGACAACAACCGCAACGACGACGACAACAACAACGACAACAACAACGACGACGACAACAACAACAACAACAACAACAACAGGGAAGCCACACAGACACACACACACAGCTACACACACACACACACACACGCACACAAATCCATAGTCACACTTGCTTCTTCGTGCCCTCAAGCAAGCAGGAGGCACTGGACATGCATCGTGCCGCCTTTGCCAAGCAGAAGATTTATCTCAGACCGAGGATCTTTCAGAAGGATCCTGGTTTGGCCCAGGCACCGCAGCAGCAGCAGCAGATGGCGATTGAGCAGGACGGCGAGTCCCAGCACAGCAGCCCGCCAAGCTCCTCCAAGAGCTTCACGCCGACGCAGATATTGTACCTGAGATCCCAGAGTGCCGTACGCGGTGTGCTGCAGCTGCACAAGTTGGTCCCGGAATGCAATCAGTAATTTCCTGTACCTTGTGGTGTCCGTGTGTGTGTGTGTGTGTCTCTCTCTGCTAAAGACATTCTGTGGCTGTCCCGTCACGAGGTTAATGAGAGGCTGCAAGGATACAGAATCCTGCTACGTGCAGAGGAGGTCTGGGCCATCACGAAACGAAGCCAGCTATATTCGAATTTCTTTACCAAGCTGAGGCTCTGCTGCACAGTTGATGCAAGTTACATTGTTGCCGTCAGTCAGTGATTCGTCTACTGATGACTAATAGTAGATTGACTGATGTAGCATCCAAGGCAAGATGGGCTGGCACTGGATATCGCCGAGAGTTGGCGGGTCGATGTGGATACGCACATGATCAGAAAATCCTCTTACAAGGGGCACGGCAGCAAAGTTGCACCGAACAGAATCAGGATACCCTTTGAGGGGTTGACGCTTCCGGGTGCCATTTTCACGGTGGCTTGGATGCTGTATGATGAGAGGCTTTCTTTTCGAACGCCCGTTGCCACGCATTAATTAGACTCGGACAAAAGAACACCCTGAAATATCCCAGGCATCCTACGTCCTGCAGACGAGGGGCTGCCGGCCCGATGTGCAGAAGGGTGCACTTGATTGCCTCAGTGTGCTTCTTGGGACGGGCATATCCGGGAACCTGAAGATTCCTCTGCTCCGCGACAAGGAGCAGTGTGACTCGGATTGATTCAGGTCAGTGAGACCTGAGAAGGACGGAGGCACAGACAACCGTGCCTAAGGGATCCTAAATAGAAATTATTATTCACAAATTAATATTTATTATATATTACCCCAGACCAAGCCCTAAACAATACTACTAAACTAAACCCTAGCCTAAACCCTAAACCCTACGACTAAACCCTAAACTCTCGACCCTAAACCCTAAAGCCTTGGAACCGGGTATTACTGTCAGTGACACTGAAGCATGCGAACGATCCCTCTCTCTCTCTCTCTGTCTTATGTCTTTTTTCGGGTCCTTCGCTGGTTCGCTCATCGAATCGAACCACAAGTTCTTGTTGCTTGGGAGGTCTCTTGCATGTTGCGAATGGTCACGTCACTCTGCAAAGCTGGAAGCGATTCCTGGATTATGCTGGTGCCACTGAGAGGCTTCTCTCGAATTGAACTTGGGCCCAATTAGGAGCTTTCTCGCAGCATCCTTGGCTTTCGCAGGTGGCACCACTGCAGGCTGCTCAGCACGGCAGAGCAGAACATCGACACAGGCCTCAGATATAATATAGATTAGCTTACCTCTCGTGCTTGACAAGCTAGCAAGCCGCATCATTTGATTGCAGGCATCCGCTTGCACGTGGCTACGTGGTTCATTTTCCGACAGCCCCGCCAGGATACGTTCGAGGACAGACAGTATTAATTCCCATCCCAAAATGTCTAGTCCCAAACCTTATCTCTCTGGCTATCTCTTTCTCTCTCTCTCTCTCTCTCTCTCTTTCTCTCTCCATCTCACTAGCTCTCTCTCTCTCTCGTATCTTTTTTGGGGTCCTTCCTGGCGAACTATTACCATGAAGCAATCTGTACTTGAATATTATGCATGACTATCGTCTGTGTGCTGCCTTTTGCAGGACCAAGCGACCTGGGGCAGGCTTCAAAGACGCCTGCTTCATGCACTCAGCCAGGAGGCAGAGAAGGAGATCATGGAGATCGCAGAGCCGGAGATGCCTGCATTGCAGCCCGACCACACATTCCACCCCATGACCAAGTTTCCTAGCTGCACATCATGGATATTCCGTTCTCTTCGTTCGACATCCCAAATGTGCTCGCACGCCATCTCACAATCTCCCCCCGGCCTTTCAGGGATGGCAGAGCTCTTCGCGAAGATTGCAAGCCTCGGGCACAAATGGCCATCGACAGATTTATTTCCCGAGGAGGGGGCTTTTGCTCCAAGGGTATGGATGCTTCCCTGAAAGATGTTGGTCTCGAGGCTATGTGCCCGAGTCACTATCAGAGGACTGTTCGGGAAAATGCTATGTTGTTTGTTTTTTGGGACTTAGCTAGGACCCTTTACAAATTTATTTCCAGGAGGTCTACTTGCAGTCTTTGTCATTAGTTCGTGACAAGACTAAGTAAATTGCTTGTGACCCGTTGACATCAAATCCCGAAGAGAACCCGCGAGTAAAGCCAGAGATCAATAAGCAGCAGGACCACCTCGGATTTTATGTGTCGATATCTTCGGCGAACTCAAGATGATCTTCGGGAGGCCCGCCAAACGTAAATCGGACTTAGACTTGAGTCTCCCTTCCCTGAATTGCACAGGCCTTGAGTCATATGACATTCAAGAGTGTGGGGGTGCTCTGCGACGCATCTCCGAAGGCGAAGATGGATGTTACTCGCTTGCAATAAGCCTGCTGGTATCAAGCTAAAAGATTCTCTCTGCGACTTTTGCTGGGCTGAGATTTGGCTTCCCATCATCGTGATGCCGCACAAGATCGGGCTTGCTACACTGCAAAGGCTGAGCGGTTTGCTCCCCTCCAGCGCGAGCCCCGAAGATAAGATGGAAGTCGCCGAAATGGTCGCCGACTCCCGGACTCGCAATGTGGTGGCCGAGACAAAGCAGAAGGAGCTGAAAAAAAAGCTGAAGCTCGGTCAGCATTTGAAGCATCCTAGTGCTAGGTTTGTTGGAGTGAGTCAACGAATGCACACACCCAGGCCCAAAGCCCTCAACGCGATCAAACAAGAGAAATTGGCTAGCCGTCAAGAGATGAAGGCTGTCATGAATGCCCTGAGCCATGTTGGCATGTCTATGGATTCTTTCTTCCCAAAGAATCCATTGACTCCAAAAGTCCGCGACATGGAAGAGAGGCAGGTCCTTGAGCTGAACTCCCAGAAGTTTGCATTCATCTACAACAAACACACGGGGCAGACCCGCTGGGACGTTCCGATGCACTCCGCCACACAGGACATCCGCCTAGTGCTTTGTGCCGACCAAGGGTCACCGCTGCACACCTGCTTTCAGTTCTTAGCATTTTCGGGAGCGAGCATCGGTCTGATTCGCGACGAGCTGCCCCCCGGTGGCAACATGGTTTCCGTTGTGTGCATACCATTGAACCCCCCAGCGACTCAGGCCTCCGAACCCGGCCCAACCCCCACGCTCAGGCACAAATTGCATGCACATCAAGGAAGGGTGACCTCCTGCACTCCGGTCGTGAAACGCTTCCTCGCTGCAATTACTTAGGTGATTTGGGTCCTAATTCTGATAGCTGCAGTACGACCCAAAAACATGTCCAGGAATGACGATGCTATGTGGATGGCTCTTTCGGGCCAGGAAAACCCCGTGGCACACGCAGGGATTCGGGAATCTGCTCACTGAAGCCGGTGAGCGGTACATGCAAACAGCAACACAGCTGCACCTTTGGAAGTGACGGGCATGAACAGTCTTTTGCTCACGGCTTGTTGTAGCAAGATTGCAATTTAGGCGAAGCCCGGCGACGTGTTAATGCAAATGTTCCAGCGAGACATCCTGAAGGAGAGTCTTGTCTTATAATAATAGAAACCAAGCACCACTCTACTGACCCAGCTTATCCTGCCATGCTCAATGCCAAGGAACGATTTCGAGGAGACCAGCGACGAGCAGGTGAACTTCAGCAGGGTGATGGATATCCTCGGCAAAGTGTGCAAGCCGCTGGTGTGCATTGTGGTTTAACAAGCTTGGTTTTTAAGTCAGGCTTTAGGGCTTAGGGTTTCTAGAGTTAATTAAATTGACTAACTAATAAATAGTAGATTTAATACCATTGACAGTATGAATAGATGAATAGTAGTTTGGGGTTTAATATCTTTTGGGGCTGATTGGTTCAGTGTTACGGATTGCTAATCAGCAAGTTTTGTCTGGTTTCTTATAAATCAAGTCTAATAAGTTTGTTTTAAATCAAGTCTAATAAATAATGTATCTGCGAGGTTCAACTCCGAGACCTTTTCATGGTCTCGCTGGTGCAGTTTTGCACACACGGCGAAACGATTTCAAATGAGTGCCTCCCTGCTCTTGATATTCTGGAGTGCAATGGAGGTCGGAGTGCAAGTGGCAAAGCTATCTTATCGTGCTATCAGTCATTCTTACCCAATATGACAATGACGTTTCGAATGAAGGTGGGAAAGAACCCCTTCAAGTGCGAGAACGACGCCGGGCAGCAGGTGAAAAACTACGACAAGACCGTGGACACTTGTGTGAAGGCCTGCCTGCGACTGTAATTAATAATAAGTCAAGTTAAACAATCCTATGACTACCCTGAAATCTGAGCCCCCTGAAGCCAAGTTCTCAGCATTCTGCAACATCCTGCAATCCCAGGTGCTGACCAGCGAGGAGTACTTCGCCCTCTTCCAGATTGCCCGCAATGTCCTCGAGCCCTACAGGGAGCTTTGTCTTGAACTTGTGGCCGGGATGCAATAGTGTCTTTGGTGTTTGGAGTGCTTGCCTTCGCTCCTGTGTGCCTTTGTCCCTCTCGAAACCTGTATCGCAAACTAAGCAAAAGACCACCAACAAAAAGAATGCCCTGCACGACCACACGCTGAAGATGAACGGTGGAGCCCTGGAAGAAACCCTGAAAGATCTGGCCGCGACGGCCTGCAGCCTCAGCCGTCTGGGCATGCTTCCAGACATCGCGGTCTCTGGACAGGCCGAACTTGCAATCTCCAAGCTCTGTAGCTGTCCGATCCCAATTTATAGGTTTCCTGCTCTTTGCAGCTACATTTTCTGATGGCTCGGGTGGCTTCGACACAATCAGCTAACCGATGCAGTTGACAATCATGATTCTACTCGAGCTACTACTGCTTGAAAATTGCAGAATCGGCGAGTGCATCAGCTGGGCTTAGACATTCCCGTTGAGTAATTATTCGACTATGTATATTATTGGGACAGAAGGAGAGAGGGAGAGAGAGAGAGAGAGAGAGCGAGCAGAAGAGCGAAACCAAGGAGTCACACAACAATTCTGTTTTCTTGCTCATCCTTGAGCAGGTGCTGAAAGTTAAGTTTCGCAGAGCCGCCTCGCTCTCCAGTGCACTGAACGAGGGCCTCAAGATGCTGTTGGCGAGCATCCACGAGATGATGCAGTATGTTCTGTGTCTCCGCAGTGCACCTGCCAAAGCGGCAGCTTTGCTGTCGACGGTTGAGGACGAACCCACCAAGGCCGCCGTTCTGAAGGCGATGGAGCAAGAGTGGCGGCTGGTACTTGCCCTGGAAGACACCCCTCTTGGAGCAAACCTCCTTCGGCAGAACTGCAGCTTTTGCTCGTTCCAGCAGTACCGAGAGCTCATGACAGTGCACGAAAAGAGTGGCTGGAAGATGACCGGCGAGACCAAGGCCCTCACCGCGGCTTGGTTCCCTCCCACGGCTTGGTCAGCATCCTTGGAATCCATTTTCGGAGACCTACAGGATGCGACGAAACGCTCCGGTCGCAGTGACTGTGGGTCACTGCCCAACCTTTTCGCGGTTGGGGTGCGGTCTCTGCAGAACAGGCTTTGTGTGCAGGATGGATCCACCGGTCAGGTGACGCTGCAGGCCGATGATTGGACAGGAACACAAGCCCTCGGAGTGAAACCGAAAGCTTTCAACCCTGCCTCTGCTCCAGCTTGCTCCTAGGCTGTATGAAGTCTTACCTTTTGTGGAATGTTGTCAGCCATCAACCACCGAGCTTGCCCCAGGCCAGCATGTTGCGGTGGACAATATCCTGAAGCCGTTTCCAAGCACGACCGCCTTCTTCCACAACCACCACTGCCTCAACTTCATGTTGGGGCTCCGCAAGGCTCAGCAGCACCCCGAAAGCAAACCAGGGCTGAGACTTTCTCGTGCTTTTGCCGACAAGCACGAACCGAGGCAGGGCAAGAACCCCGCGGAGGAAGCAGCGAACTTCTGGGTCCAGGCCTGCTTCTCGTCTGGCATGCTGCTGAAGTACTCCGGCAAGTTCTACTTGGCCACGGGCAGCACGCCAGCCGTTCTCACCGCATCTGGGATTGATTGTGAGCTGTACACATGTATCACTCTGCTCCGAAACCATGTGCGATGTTCCCCGGTCCGAGGCTGTTTGCTTGAAAGAGATTGCCTATCTCTCCAAGGGACCCCTCCCGACGGCGACGACCGACGAGACGCGAGTGCCGTGCCATCCGGCCGACGAGGTGGATCTGCTGAGCCCGGATTCGAGTACACCTGCTCTGGTGCTGGACGTTGGAAGGCGGGGTTCGGACAGAAGTGCGGCAGGTCCGAGCGAATTTCAATTACTAACTGCTGCAGGGACATGATTCAGCAGCTCCGCTTCGACTACGAGGAGGCTTCCGGGGTAGTTGGCACGACACTGTGAACTGATTCTTCATGGGTTTTTGCAAGGTGAAGCTCTTTGATTACACCTTGCACGTCTGCGAGGGAGCCCTCGCAGACAAGTGTGGCTCGGCCGTTGTGTTGAGACGGGGCTCGCAAGAGTTTTGCTTGCTTTGCTTCTTAGTGCACTCAGAGCTCATCCTCTCGAGCTCCAGTGCCTCTTTGACGGAGCTGTTGCAGAAGCACGACATCCAGATGCCCAAGAACTCAACGAAGCCTCACAAGGTGAGGCGAATCTTGGCCATGGACAAGGTCAAAGAGGCTTGTGCTGCAAAGACCATCGAGAAGCTGCTGGCTCGATTGGATGAAGCAGATGCAAAGAAGAAGAACAAAGACAGAGAGAAGAACGAGGATGATGCTGGGGCCGAGGCGGGTTTCGTGAGAGTGTATTCATATATGTTCTGCTGCGGCCTTGACTAAGAGACCGACGGAAAGCAAGAAGAGATGTAGGGAGGGAGAGAATCGGAGAGAACTCATCGCTCATGAGGCAGAAGTCGAATGGGAGGAGCTGCAGGAAGATCCTGCTGCACAGGCGTGCAAGCAGCTCCTCGCACGCCTGGACGAGGAAGAAGAGAAAGAAGAGAAGGAGAAAGAAGAGAAGGAGGAGGACCATCAGTGAGTGAGCTGCCACAGCATGTTTGGTCTCGGATTCTAACGATCTGCAGGAGGCCGAAGCATCCAAGCTGCCTTCGGAGCAGCAGAGTCGAGCTTCAAGGGCATTGCTTTCCTCGACCGCTTCTTTGCCCGAGGATCTGGTGCGGATGATGCCCATTCCAGATGGGGCGGCAATGCACCGTTCATTGCGATTCTACGCTGCCGCACTTCCAGGGCCGTCTCCTCGGCGGATGCTTCTTCGAAGGGAAGCATCTCGCCAGCACCTTTTGCCTGTTGCATTAAATCAAGGTTCATATCATCGAACCGCCGCTGAATACACTGCTGCAGCCAAGGTCGACTTGTGCTGCCAGCTACAACCCGACGCTTCCGGAGAACGAGCTGGACAAGAGGCGAACCAGCATCAAGAGTGTGGCGGCCCCGAAAAGATCGAGAGCGCAGGCATATTTTATAGTGTGGACATGGCTGTGCAAAGCAACGGGATGTGCACCGCGAGCTGCGAAGCGCCAGAGGTGCGAGTAGGGGATTGATGCCGAAGTCTGAGTATATACTCAAACAAGAGAGACTTAAACAAACACATGCTCGAGACGCTGGCATCATGATTTGGCTGTGAGATCACGGCACGGCAGCGGGGAACCAGAGGCCGGGAAAAACAGTTGAGCGAGCACGAAGCCAGCTTGGAAGCACCCAGGGTTAGCAAGCATGCATAGTGAAACCCTTGACCAAAAAGACCACAAGTCCGTGGACTAAACCCTAGGCCCTGAAGGCGGCACTGTTAGTGATGAGATTTGGGGTTCACAGCTGAGTGAATGCAGCGGAATGCCTATCTTATGACACATGAACAGCCGAACTTTTTGTGCCCTTATGCAGTATGCACGTCTCACATCTGTCGTTCGTGAGTTACTCCGCCCTTTAATGTGGCCAGTGTAGCAAACAGATGCCGGGAAAGGAGCGTGACATGAGGGTCCATGATTCAACGATGTAGCCGGTCTGCAACTCTACGACACGGCCATCCCGGCCATAGCGAGGATAACATCGATGTGCGTGTCGTTTGGTGCTATTGCCGTTCGTAGTATTGTTTCCCCCGCATTGCCTACCCTAAACCCTCAATCCAAAGCCTCAGCGTACCGTAAAGCGACTTTCCAGGCACGCCCTCGGGTGGCTTGCACAGCGTGTTGGCTGATTGACGGTTACGGCTGGGTTCCCAGAGGTAGTGATAAAACCCTAAACTTACCCTAAACCCCGAACCTTAAACTCATCTGGTATAGGCGTTGGAGTGTGGGGACGATGTCAGGTTTTTGGCATTTCAATCTAGGGCCTCGGGTTTCTGATTGAAGGCTTTGGGTTGAGTATGAGGTTCTGGCCGTTGGGCCTTGGGGTTTCAAGACTTTCTACCTGGTCATGGCTTTGCATATAACGATTTTTCACAATACGTCAGTAACTTTAGGGTTTAGCAGGAACTGTTACGGAGGGGTGACGCTTCAGTGACAAGACAAGCAGAAGACGGAAACTGTTCAGGATTTCGGTTTAGGGCTCCGGGTCTAGGGTTTCGGGCGTTTGGCAGCTATTCGCTTGGCGGCACATTGAGAGAGTCTCCGCGGCATCGTTCCAACTCGCATAATATGGTAGCTGCGAAGAAAATCAATGGTGCTGACACTTCAGTTGCAAGAATATCGTTAAATTCCCAAACACCAGAAACACTATAAACCCTAGAAGCCCTAGGCCCTAGGCCCTAATGTCTAGATCAAGCCGGGTGCAGCTTGAATCTGCCGAGGTACTCTGGAGTCATCATCCTTTTTGGAGGACTGGGCTGTTTTAGACGGCTCGGTGCTTTCCGAGCGATCGTTTCGATTGGTATGCGCATGTTTTATGTGCGGCTCCGTTACACACACACACACATATATATATATATATGCACATAAATATATATATATATACAAACATAGCCGCTTTCATCGGTAGTCCGGATTCGTCAGAAGTTTTGCGGCCCCACTCTCCCACCTAAGGTCGTCCACGCCGCTTATAGAGCAGCTCTACCGACCACTACCTCCTCCTAAGTTTGGAAAACCTTCAACGAGGACCAGCAGCTTTTTTGGGACCTCCGCGACTTCGGCGAAGAGCTGAAGCAGAATGAGCTTTGGCATTTAGGATTAAGGGTTTGGGGTTTAGGGTGGAGGATTTAGGGTTAAGGATTTAGGGTGGAGGGTTCTTCTAGGGCCTTTGGGTGCGTAGGGGTTTGGGTGCTTAGGAATTGGGTGTGTGGCGGATCTGGGTTTTGAGGACTTTTGGGTTCATTTTGGGCTTAAATGAGGGATTTAGGGCTTTATGGGCTCGTTTATGGGATCCTTTCAGGGTTCCATAAAGGGTTCCTTGAAAGTTTCAGGGGTTCGGGGTTGAGGGACTCAGAGTTTCGTGGGTTTACTCAGCGTCGGCGGCCTGGTTTTGTCGGGTTTCCGTGTTATCGGGGATCAGATTAGAGGTTAACGGGGTTGAGTTCAGGTGGACTTCGGCGCCAGACTCGGCGGGCATCTTTTGTGTAGGGTTTTCGGGGTTCAGGTTTAGGGTTTATAATATATAATATAAGATTTTAGAAGTTCGGGTTTAGGCTTTGTGTTCCGTGCGAGCTCGGGCCTGTTCCGAAGGTGGCCAGGCCATGGTATTCGGATCTGAGATGTTTAGGGTGTAGGGTTTGCGGATTTCACCGCCGGGCTACTGGCTTTAGGAGTTGGAATTTGCAGTTTTGGTGGCCGGGTTTCGTAGTGCTGTGAAGGAATGGTTAAGATGTTGCTGGCCGGCAGTGGGAGAGGGATAGACAGAGAGAGCGCGAGAGAGAACAACGAAGAAAAGGAGGGAGGGCAGGTCGACTGAAGCAAATTTTATCAAATTACAGATTCTCTTAGATACCATACTACAGACTATATAGTGGATACTGTAAGATACTACAAGACTGAGATGGGACGGACCAGCAATTGAAACAAGGGAAAGGAATTGAGAGGAGAGGGAGCCAGATTTGAGTGCGAGAATACCTAAAGTCCTAGACCAAAAATCTCCCCAAGTCGATAGTTTGAAAGAGCTTAGGATTTGTTTTCGGGTTTTTAGCCCTCAGGGTTAGGGTTTATAAGGGTTGCAGGGTCTTGAGTCTTTAGGGTTTAGGGCTTTTGCGGCTTATGGTTTAGGGTTTAGAGCTCTTCGGGTTTAGGGCTTTTCGGGCTCAAAGGTTTGCTAAGGTTTAAGGTCTCATTCCACCTAGGACTTCCATCGGGCAGCTCTTCAGCGTGCCGGGTACATCGCCAACAAGGACGCCAACTCTGGGTCTACAGGAGAGTTTCCCAAGCTTAGGGCTGCCTTGTGTTGGGGTCCTTATAATAAGGATCTAAGGATCCTGCTAAATAAGGGGCCCCTATTTTCGGAAACCCCCACAGGTCTTCGGGTCTTTGAGGCTTGAGACAGGGTTTTGGGGGTCAGGCTCGAGGCTTCCGACCTGTGTTTAAGGTTCTGCTGATTGTAACAGCTGCCTGATTGACATCTGCGACTTCTCCGCCACTTTTGCATTGTGATTGTTCAGCAGTTGATGTTCGGCCAGCTCATTTCAGGGCATACTTCTCCCGATGTTGTTCCTTCGCTTTGTTTGTTGGGGAGTTCTTTGGTCTCGGGACAAACGGTTTTAGGAGCCGGCCAGTCTTCTGCGAGGCTTGAGGTCAGGTCATGATTTTCATAAGTGCGGTGATGTCGGCTTCAATTTGCAAGTTTCTAGAATATGGCTTCCGGATGAGAGCTGCGTCTTGCGAGCCATCGCCACCACACTTATGTCCTTGCCTTTGCGCCCCCCCCCCCCCCCCCTTTTTGCCCTCCCCCTGCCCCCCCCCCCCCCCCCCGCTCTTTGAAGGCAGCAGCGGCGCGCGAGCACAGGTGGCGTCACAACGAGCGGCCTACCGGTTCCAGGGGTCTTAGAAGCTATGTCAGGTAGACTCAATGACCCAAGTCCCAAGGCCAAAATTCCTGATGTCAATCTGCAATGTCCTGTCGATGCTGTAGCTGTAGCCGAAAGGGCTCTGCCTGAGAAGTTTCCCATAGACAGATAGATGCTGGTGAGCGCCCATGTTCATATTCCTCAAAGGGTCCCAGGTACTGTAATGGGGGATACTCTCCCAAACCATAATTCCTAACATAATATAAAAACCGCAGTTTTTAGAATATAAGTACTTTGGACCCTTTGGGTTCAGAGGAAGCCCGACCCGCCACTCGGGGGAAGATTCTGACAAAGACTCAGAATCTGATCTCTCTCTTCTCACCAAGTTGCTCAGAATCCTCAGACCTTCAAAGCATGTGGCAGTTTAGGTGATAGGAGATGCTTTGAACCTTTGTAATGCAGTAGGATTTGCATTATCGTCCTTGTTTTCAGGGACCCCCGGCCTAAATGGAAGTTTCCCAAAATCGGGGACCTAAATATAGTACCCGAAAAATCAGGAGTCTTATTATACGGACCCCCAAATAAGGTACCCCCTAATTTTCGGAAACGCCCAAACCCTAAACCCTAAACCCCTTATAGAACCCTTATAGATCCCCTTAAGGAACCTCAAAGGATCCCTTTAAAGGCACCCCCGTTATTTTCGGAAACTCCCAAATGGGGCCTGATTTTTCAGAAGCTATCAAGCCAGCCGCGGGCGGCAGCAGCACTCCAATATGGAGGTGCAGCGTACTAATAGGGGCCTTTAATAATTACCTATACCTTTGTAGGGCTCCTTATTATAGTTATAGAAAAATCTAAAACCCGATTCTAATTATGAAGGCCCCTATCTTAGGGTGCCGTCGAAAAATGCGAGTTCACCTTGCAGCCTGTTTGCCTGCTTGGCGACATGGAGAAAAAGCCACGTGAGGCTCTTGGTATAATATATTACGTATATATGTATATAGATATATAATTTCTCAAAGTTCCTTGTCAGGTAGTTTAATATGTCCCAAGACTCTAGTCTATATAGTTATTCAGACCCTGCATTAGGATTGCCTGTGATTTTAACGCCTCTAACTAAAGGCGGAGCCGATATCAACCCCGCAAACTCCGTTGTACCTATAGCTAAACCCTGAGTCTTAAGCCTTATGCCCGTACTAAAGCCTGACGGAACCCTAACCCCAAACTCTAACCCGATACCTGGAATACACCTGAGGTCTCAAGCTCATGTGTCTCTACTTCCGAACCAAAACAAGGCCAGACAATTGAATTTTAAATGATATCACATAGCAGATTGTGTGATTCCTACCCTATGTAGAGAACCCCTGAACCCGCAACTCCAAGCCTCAAACGCTGGACCCTAGTTCCCAAACTAAACCCTAGACCTGTAAAGGCTGCATTTGACCCGAAGCTTCATACGGGAAAACGGCTTCAGATACCGATCTCCGGATCACTGGCACTGCGCTGACTACGGCTTAGGGTGTGTGGATTTGAGATTTAGGCTTTGGACTTCTTCGTAGCACAGGCAGAAGCACCCCGTGCAGTGCAGGATTTAGAGCATCCTAAGCCCTAAGCCTAGCCTGATGAAGCTTATACAAGTGCCTTTGTTCCTATGCAGCAAATCTAGTTGACGAGATGTGCACTTTTGCGGGTCCAGGTAGGCAATGACCCTGCCTAGAGTCTCCATTGTAGCTCCTTTTTGGGGTTACCTTATAGGATCCTAATTATATATTTGGTTAAACCAAAAAAAGGAACTACAATGGAGACTATAGGTGATCCCCCAAAGCCGCGCCTATGCTCGAATCTCTGAGGCCCGACATGCGAGCTCCCGCTGTGGCCGAAAGGTACGGCTTGGGGATTGGGGTTTTGAGGTTTTGATTCAGAAACCGCCTAAAAACCCCACACCTTGCAAAATATAGGTTGCGACTGCCTCAATGTAAGTATAGTAGCCCCCACCACAAAGAAAGGCGGGTAATATAGGGGCCTAAACAATTACCAATACTATTTTGGTGGTTCCTTATTAAAATTATGGTATAATGGGCCCCAAAAACCCTGTTCGAATTATTGAGGCCTAACAGAAGATGGAGGCTACGGTTCAGTTTCGGGTCCGGAGTTTTGGGTTCGGCAGCTGTGCAAGGGGAACAGTAGCAGTCTACATTTCCGGCTGCATTTCGTTCCTCCAAGCCAACAGCCGAACCGTTAAAGGACCGCCTAAAGGACCCCCCAGGCCTTAGACACCGCCGAATGCAGTGGAGGATGGAGTACACAAGCCGGACCGGATAGTTTTGTCTTCGATGATTTAAGGTTACTGGTTCCGGGGCAGAGGGTTTAGGATTTACCGGTAAGTGTTAGCCTGAAGGTGCTGGTTTGCTTCCAGCAGTGTCAGAGCAACCTGTGCAACTTCGCTTGGTTTGGTTCAGTTAAGCTAAGCTAGGGATTGCTTTTCAATAGATTCCACTTGATTCCACGATTCCACGGCATCTCTGCGGCTGTGGGTTGTTTTGAGGTTGTCAACAGTGAGCCGCCTCTGCCGATGCCTTCTAAAGCATGGGACGATTAACGGTGTAGGAAGCCATGGCACACCCATCATAACCAAGAAGTAGTGGTACTCGTGGTCGTGGTAGTAGTGGTGGTTCTCGGCGTTGGATCCTTGGCACCGGCTCTTGTTTTCGCAGGTCCGAGCCAGCAGTATCGGCGAGTGCTGAAGAGAGGCCTGCTGACAAAAACGCTAAGTGACAGTAAAACTTATTGTTACTTTTAACTGTAATACGTAGATCGTGTGAATATGTTGATCTTTCCATCGTTCTACCTTTCAACCTTTCTTATACCAGTCGATGCTATCTATGTATGAATCCGTCCATCTATATTCCTATACATCCTCCCATCCATCCATTCATCCATCCATCCATCCATCCCATCCAGCCAGCCAGCCAGCCTGCCAGCCAGCCAGCCAGCCAGCCAGCCATCCATCCACCCACGCATCCATCCACNCCCACCCATCCATCCACCCATCCATCCATCCACCCACCCACCCATCCATCCATCCATCCATCCATCCACCCACCCACACACCCATCCATCCATCCACCCACCCACCCATCTATCCATCCACCCACCCACCAACCCATCCATCCATCCATCCATCCATCCATCCATCCATTCATCCACCCATCCATCCATCCATTCGGGCTCTCTTCGGCGGTGCTTCTTCAAAGGGTTGATGCCAGGTTGAACAGCTCTCCCAGCGACTTGCCGACGCAGAGGTGCAGTACCTCAGCCAGTTCACACAGGTCAAGGTAAGCCCTGAACCTAAATCAAGAGGCACTTCTGATGAGGTATGGGGTGTCTCAGGATATGGAACTCTACATAACACATACCTTGTCATGAAGACCCCTAAGACGAAGCCCACCCGATCCCACATAGGGGTCTGCATAATGGGTGATGATCTAGTGCCGGCAGAACTATACTACCCACGCTGAAATTGTACATGAAACCTATAAAACCGTGTGCTACAAAACCTTTGAAACCGCCCTGTAGTTCCAGATGCCCTAAACCCTAAACCGCAAACCCTGTAAGCCCGAAATCTTAAAGCCTCCAAATGTTAACCCCATACCCCAAAGCCCTACAATAAATCCAAAATCACAAATCTAAAACCCTAAACCCTGATCCCTTTCGTTCAAACCCTAAACCCTAAACCCTTTCAAATCCGAAACCTCAAACCCTTTCTTACGTAAAAATCCTAACACCTTTGAACCCTAAACCTCAAACCCCCTCTTTTAAAAAACCCGAAGCCCTATATAACCCTGAACCTTAAACCCCAAATTTTAAATTCAAACCCTCTCTTACGTAACCCCTAACTCTGAACCCTAAACCCCTTCAAATCCGAAACCCCAAACCCTTGCTTACGTAAAAATCCAAAAACCTTTGCACCCTAAACCTCAAATCCTTTCCTACATAAAAACCCTAAGCCCTAAACCCTGAACCTTTAACCCGAAATGTTAAATCCTAATCCTCAAACCCTAACATATTGGGGAAAAAATATTTTTTCCGCAATATGTTAGTTCTTTTTTTTGAAGGCCTGCTGGCGGCAAGGGGAAGTCCAAAGGCCGGCGAGTGGCTTTGCTGGCTTCGGGGTAGGTGTTAGGGTGTAGGGGTTTGGGGGTTTAGGGGTTTAGGGTTTAGGGGTTTGGGGGTTGAGGGGTTTAGGGTTTAGGGGTTTGGGGGTTTAGGGTTTAGGGGTTTAAGGGTTTAGGGGTTGGGGGTTTAGGGGTTAGGGGTTTAGGGGTTTAGGGGTTTAGGGGTTTAGGGTTTAGGGTTAGGGATGAAGCTAGGGCTTTATAGGGTTTAGGGTTTAGCCGTAGGGGAAGAGTAGTTATAGCAGCATAGAGTATTTTGAATCGGGTTCAGGGTTTTCGAACTGGAATGACATAGCAGTTCGCTCTGTAGGATACTCTGGTTAATGCCTTCATGTGCTGAACACTAGTGCTGGAAGCTGTGTTCGGTTTCTGCTTGAAGCTTCCTCGCACTTTCACCAGAAGTGCCGGGAAGTTGAAAAGCCATACACATATCCCCATCACTTTGTCTGCTTGACTGTCTGTCTGTCCGTCGTTCTGTCTGTCTGCCTGGCTGTCTGTCTGTCTGCCTGTCTGCCTGTCAGTCTTTCTGTCTTTCTGTCTGCTGCTTGTCTGGGCGTGTCTATGCTACATACATACATACATACATATGCATGTTTATATATACATATATATATATGCACACATACGAGAAATGCACTCACATGGACATATACCATATTATGTATGTAGAGCTGTGCTGGTTTGTTCCAATAATCTACCCACCAGGCTTACACCTCGAACGTCCTGTAAGCGAATGGAGGGCCGGAGTGGATCCTCCTGCCACGGAGTTCAACTACGACTTCCGAACTCTGAATATGCGTAGACCCCAAGTTGATTCGTAACCACTGCCCTAAGGGTCCAAAGGACCCAATAATTAGGTACTCGGGTTTAGGATAGTAGTTATGTAGCTCAATATTTAGGAGAGTATATGATTATTAGGTACTTGGACCCTTAGGGCTGAATCATGATCCAGCCCCGGGTTGGTTTGCGGGGCACCCTACACTCTGAACTACATCGGCTTCTCATAGGTCTGGTCAGCCCTGCACCACCATCTCAAAAAGCTCAGACCCTGTTGCAGGGATCGCGCCGCCCAAGGCGAAGGCGAAGGCTGCATTGCTTTTTTGAGATGGAGTACAGCTGTTCACTTAAAACGGAGCAGAACCACTTGCCGCAACCCGTAAGTACCACCGTGGGGTGATTAAGTTCGTCATCACTCAGGAGCAGCATATTTATTCACGGTGGTATCTCACACTCTTCTCCTGAAGGACGGTGTATCTTTCGGCAGGGGCTACCGTGTAGGGTTGCTTCGAAATGACATTGCGCGTGTCGCAGCTGAGCGGCACTTTCGACCAAGTATGGAAGAGTCGAGGGACATGGCAATGACCCTGAACTTACAACTCCTGACGTCACGCTCAAAAGCCTGTACGTTCAATCCCCATGTCAGTGTGTAGACTCCCCTTGCACGAGACCGACGCACGTAAGCAATCGCCCGCTCAGCCCAAAGCGACGGCCAACCTGGCACCGAGGTGGGATGTTCGGCCTTGTCCAGTAACGTTGTCGCATTTGTCGTTGTTGTTGCTGCGCCTCCTCGTGCGCTACTACTTCGAATCGAAAGACTTGACTACGACTACGAACGCTATCACTACGGCTACCTCTACTGCTTCTATGCCTGCCATGCTGCGGCGGAGGCTGCTGCTGCTGCTGGTGCTGCTGCTGCTACTTTTACTGCTGCTGCTGCTGCCCATGCTACCGCCAGTGCCACGGCTACTCTTACTGCTAGTGCTACTGATGCTAATTACTGCGACTGCCACTACTGCGACTACTGCTACTACTACTACTACTACAGCTACTAACTACTGCTACTACTACAGCTACAGCTACTGCCACTGCCACTGCCACTGCTACTGCTACTGAGCTACGGCTACAGCTGTAGCTACAGCTACGGCTACTGCTACTGCTACGGCCACTGCTGCTGCTACAGCTACAGCAACAGCAACTGCTACTGCTACTGCTACTGAGCTACAGCTTCAGCTACAGCTGCAGCTACTGCTGTTGTTACTGCTGCGGCTGCTAATGCTACGGCTGCTACTGTTACGGTTGCTACTGCTACTGCTTCTGCTGAGACTTTGAGGTGCTTGGACTTGGCTTTCCCCGGTAATTAAAGTAAAGCTTTTCAGCTTTAAGGCTTTTGCATCTACAGTTTGTGGACTGCGGGGTAGCAGATCCAGGTCTGATGCTCCAGGAGTTTTTTCTAAAGGCTCCGTTCTAAAGGCTCCGCTTTGCTCTCGTGGCTCCATAACAGGGTGTAGTATATCTAGTGTATTATAGTATGTTGAAGTAGATATGCAGAAGGGTTAGAGGAGGGCTTTGGGTGTTGGAGAACCCTAGGGTCCAGGCTTGTTGTCCGGATCTACGTTCGGGGTGCAGAGTGTCGAGCTCTGGAGGCCTAGTTCCGTAAATTGTCCAGGGACCCGGGGTTGTCCATCAAGTGTTTAGGCTTCTACCCAAAGGGTCCTATGTACCGATATAGTAGAATGTAGGGTTTCCATATTAGGAATTGCTATTATGACTTAGGGAAGTATCCCCCATAACAGTACATAGGACCCTTTGGGCTATGGGTCCGGGGGAATTAGCCAGTAAAATGGCCCTAGCGACTTCGAATTGGGATCTGGGGTTTGAGGGTCGAAGTCAAATGGTCTACACTCACGTATCATCTTCTTGTTCTCTAGGGCTCTGAATACCTTAAACCCTAAACATTCCTATACCCTAAACCTTATAACCCTAAAAGGATATATCCCCCTAAGCCAGTCGTCTCCTAAAGCCTGTTGCTGTCCTGCTCCAAGCCTTGCCTTACTTGGAGGATCATGGGACTTAGGAAGGCTTTCGGGTCCCTTTAAGGGATCTATAGGGGTACTATTAAGGGTTTAGGGTTTAGGGTCTACTTGAAGGATCATGGGACTTAGTAAGTATGGTTATAAGTACCTTAATCGGGGTTAGTGATAAGTATCGTGACCCCAATACCAACCTTAGTTACTACGCCCTTTAAGTAAACCCTACCAGGACCGTTAAAAGAGTCCTTATGGTCCTTAACAGTGGATATAGTAGAGGGTAGTTGGGGGGTCTAGGTGTAGACCCTAAACGCATGCTGCAGGAGCACCAACAACGGTTTTCAGAACTTTTTCTGGCAGGCAGCGATGGGAGTCGGGGGTTGCCCTCTGAAGGCTTGCAGTCGAATGAGGTCCGGGTGTTTAGGGTTTGGGGTGCGAGGTAGGGTCTGCTTTTAATGTTTAGCTGAGGGTTTAGGAAGTTGGCATGTGCCAAGTTTTGTGAGGCATGCTGTAAAGTGACCTCAAGTGCTCACTGCATATTTAGTTTGCGCCACAGGGCTTTGTTACCTTGTTCTCTTGGCATTCTAAGCATGAACGAATCCGGCTTCTAGCGTCAACCCTCCGACAACGGGATACGGAAACCTATCATTCTTCAAGGTAGTTACTGGGTGCACCAGCTTCGATGATTGCTTATGACCCCAAGCACAGAATTCATAGCCCTGTGTATAACAAGCAAAGATGCCGTAAAAAATACGTACGCTGTTCCTTACGGCTCCTGAGCAGAATTCATAATATACCCCACAAGCCAATATGCTATTTAGTTGCTGCGGCCCCTATGGTACCAAGTAGTCCCTCCTGGATTTCCGTGTGCCCGAAGGCCTCGGATGCAAGCGGGGCCGCATCTTCCCGGATTATGAAAAGGAACCCTTCATAATACAAGGTTTATAGAATAGCCTTTCGTAGGGGTATGGGGCCCCAGCACCGAAACACTGCAGACTCTTATCGAGCTCTTGAAGAATCCTAGAAGATCCCACTGGTGGATTTTTCCTCGGTTTCCTTTTTATGTCTCTCCTGCCAGTCTCGTGACCAGGTAATCAAAGAGAATCAAGATCGGGAATGTGGCAAGGAGCCATGCGAGATGACTTCTACTTGCAAAACTGTTTCTTCTAAGTTGTTGAAGCCCTTCGATGATTAGTACTCTTGTGCCAGAAATTAGTACCCTGTTGCTTGCGGAGATGGTCTGGAGAGGGCATAATCAGCGTAAACTTGCCTGATCTGATCAGGACTTTTTTTGGGCAAAGGCCAACATGCAGCAAGTAGGAAAGGTGCACTGATTAGTCATCGCATGAAAAGCAGAGACCAAGTCAGTAGCAGTCTGCGTTTTTGTCTTCGTCGTTGCCGCGGCAGCCTCATTCACGTAGTCGTGCATAAGTGTGCTAGGCCCAGCACCTGCGGGTGTCAGCCGTGGCAACGGCAGCAGTAGTTAAAAGATAGTAAATAGTGGATGCTGTGTAGTAGGTAGCAGAAAGCAGATAGCAGATGGCTAGCTAGATGGATAGATAGGTAGATAGGTACGTAGTTACGGTAGCAACGGCGATCGAATCAACAACCTTCACAAACACGCAACAGGTTCCGGCAATTGCAGCAGCAATCACTAGATATGGTCTCGGTAGTCGGCCACGCAGTGCGCGTAGACTCGCCAACTACCACGGCTTGCCGTGAACATCATGATCGAAAAACATGCGGTGCTGCTGTTCTTCTGTCGTTCTGCAGCAAGTGTATGTGCAAGTAACAGTTTTCTTCCCTTGAACAGGACTTCCTCACCAAGTTCGAGGTGCGCATTGCACATTGTACTTACGTATACTTGAAGCGAGGATGTAGAGTTTGGAGTTGTGCGCAAGTACCGTGGCTGTGGCAGGGTTCACCGCGAGGCAAAACAAATGAAGGATTTATCCCTAAACCCTAACTAATTACACCTTAAGACCTAAACTCACGCCCCAAAGTCTGAACCCCAACGCTGAATATGTATAGGAGCCCTGAGCATCCAATATTGATTACAATCAATATGGCTTGAAGCATATTGATTTCGTTAAAAAATCAATTTATTATATTGAAAATGCAAAGAAAACAAATCAATATAAAAGAGAGGTTAA
>BGNK01001974.1:0-15502 GCA_003297005.1 Symbiodinium sp. clade A Y106
TGGGTGGGTGGGGGGGTGGGTGGGTGGGTGTGTGTGTGAGCCGAGTGACTAGCAGGCTTGCTGGTTCCAGGTTGTTTGAGACTGCACCCGGCATGGCATATGGGCACTGAAACGCAAGTTTCACGTTGCGCCTCAACCCCAAAACTTAAATACCGTTACATACCAACTGGGGAGTCTCGCTTCGGGCCGGCTTAGTCCGGCTTCTCCAGCATTAAAGTCCGCCATTGAAGTTTGCTACTCCCCTGGTGTTGGTACAAAACCCTATTGCGATCTAAGCGCCTCAAGACTTTGGAGTTCTTGCAAAAGCTGCTAATCCACAGCCTGGCACGCCAAATCCTGACCACGAGCCGTACATTCCAACTAGGACTCATCAGCTGGATCTTTTTCAAACCTTCAGTTTGCAAACTTTCAATCTTTCGAACTCTCATACTCGCGAACTTTCATCCCTTTCAACTTTCGATCTCTGAAACATTCAAGCAATCGAATTCAACCAATCGAACTCTCAAACTCGCGACCTCAGCCACAAGCCGCAGATCAAATCTGAAGCCAACCTTTTAAACTCCAAACCTCCAAACTTAGTTCGAACTTTCAACCTTTCGAACTTTCAAATTTCGAACATTCAAAGTTTGAAACCGTCGAATGATCGAAAGTGCAAACTTTCAAAGTCTGAAACTCTCAAACTTCGAAGGCCGATCGAACTCGACCGCGGCACAAGTTTGAAGTTTGAGTTTGAAGCAGCCAGTCGAGCTCGAAAGTTCGAGAGTTAGAGAGATTGAAAGTTTGAAAGTTTCGAGTTTGAAAAGTTCGAAGTTTGACGCCGGCTAGCTTGTGCATACCAAGGTGCACAACTTTCGAACTCCAGCACTTTTCGAACCTTCAAGCCTTCAAAGTCTGAAACTGTCAATCTTCAACCTCCAAACTTTCAAACCTTCGAGGTCGAACGACCTCGCTCGGGACACCATTCTAAATCCTCACACCTCAAGAACTAAACCCAAGGCTCTCAGCAGGTTCGTGAATCAAAAAACATAACTTATCTTGGAAGGCACTGATCTAGGGTTGCGGCGGAGGGTTTCAGATCAGTCGAGTTTGGGATCGAAACGCGTCGAGATGAAAGTTCCAAAGTCCACCGAGTTTCGAGCTCGAAAGTTTGAGAGTTTGAAAGTTCGAGATTCAAAAGTTTCAGAGTTATTGAAGGGCCCGACATGCGGTCACGTGTATGGATGTTGTTCGCAAGCTCAAATTTATATCTTAAACACGGCATCTCTTGTGGCGAATCCGGTTCACCGTATATCTTAAGCATCCACCCTCATTTGGCGATTCCGGTCATCATAGCGCCTCACCATATATGTTAATTACGCCCCCATTTGGCGATTCCGGCACATCGTATACCTTAAACACACCCCTTCAGTTGGCGATCTTAAACACACCCCCTCATTTGGCGTTTTCGGTTCATCGTATTTCGCTTCCTCATTTGGTGCTTTCGGTTAATTATACATATTAATTAAACACGCCTTCTCTTTTGGCGATTCCGGTTCACCGTGTATCTCAAGCACGCCCCCTCATTTGGTGATTTCGGTTCATCACATATATCTTAGACACGCTCCCTCGTTTGGCAGTTCGGAACATCATACCGGTTCGCCATATATCTTAGGCACACCGGCTCAGCAGGCAGTGGTAGTAGTAGTAGTAATAGTAGTAGCAGTAGTAGTATTCGTCGTCGTGGTCGTAGTAGTAGTTTCTTTCGGGCATCGGCATGTGTCTTTTGGGAGATCACACAGGACAGGGGGTACGGTTTATTACGGGCATCGTCGTGTGTATGATGTCAGATCCAGATCACACATCACAGGGGGCACGATTTGTTACTGGCATCGGCCTGTGTATGTTGCGAGATCACACATCACAGCGACAGCGGGTACGATTTGTTACTGTTACTGGCATCGACTTGTGTTTGTTGTGAGATCACACATCACAGGGGGTGCGATTTGTTACGAGCATCGGCGTGTGCATGTTGGCGTTACCGAGCCCAGGCCGCGGCCCTAAAATGAGGACGTCAACATGGTTTCAAACTCAAACTTTCAATGCATTCAATCCTCAAACTCTTCCAACTTACAAACCTTCAAACTCCCAAACGTTCAAGCTGAAAATGTCAGACATTCGAACTCCGCGCCTCTCAAACTTTCAAACAATCGAAGTTTGAAAATTTCCGACCTTCAACCCCCCAAAGTTTGAAACTTTTCGAACTTTCAAGCTTTGAACCTTTCGAACTTTCAATTTTTCAAACTCCCTGGGTTTCAAACTTTCCAACTCCAAGCTCTCAAACTTTCGAACTCGAGCCTGAGGGATGCTCTGCGAACCCCTATTCGTTCTCCAGCGGTCCAGCACCTTGCTCCCTCGCGCAACACGTTGCCGCGGCTTCAAACTTCCAAGCTGGATCCCCATTCAAACTTTCAAGCACCAAACTCGCGCCCACTTTCAAACTCGAAAACTTCAAACTCTTCATTCTCCAAGCTTTTCAAATTTTCAAACTCTCCAATCTCGTCCAACACGAGTTCGAAAAACCCCTCGTGACACCTCTCACTGATTTAGGAATCGGGTTGGGTCCAGGCGAAGACCATGAAGCTGCCGGCAGGGAAGAAGGCCGGATACATGGCTTCCGACTGGGGAGTTTCAGGGTTGAAGGGCCAACGGCACAGAAGTTTAGACATCAGGGTGGCCTCCAGCTCGAGAGTCTTAAGGGTTGAATCCTATGGCCACCGTCCACGAAGACCCCGAGGCGTTTTTCAACTTCTGTCAGAACATCGAAGAACCACGAGCAATGTGTACTCCAACCCCAAAGGCACCAGCCCCGCAGCCCACTGTCAACACCCTAAAACCCTACAGGCCCTACAGGCCCTGCTATCCTATACTCCTGAACTAAACCCCGGAAGGCCAGAAGAGACCGTTGTCAAAACTCCCGGATGCCAGGCGAGCACAGCGGCGCTGCAGCCAAGCCCAAAGTTCACTTCACTCTGCAAGGACCAGGGTTTAATTTCGGGTCTCGGGGTCCGCCTCGGATGCAAACCAGGGACTAAGACTATAGCTAGAAAATACGGTTTGGCCTTGGGGAATTCTATAGGCTGTTTTGGAGCCTTTTGGCGTTGAGTGCTCTGGAAGCCCGAGGTTGTTGGACTCTTGATGTGGTGAGAGCGGTAACGTCGGATTGCCGTGGGGCATGTGCTTCTTTCGGATCTATGGTGTCTATGGGGTAAGACCTGCCATTTAGAAGCTATGAGCCAAACACGTCGAGGTCCACAGGAATGCCGAGCCCCCTGGTTCACGCATCCGATGCCAGGTGGGCGAGTAATGGAGGTCGACTCGGCAATGCTCGCGGTAAGCCCGCACACTGAAGACCAAGCTGTTGGCTGTTTCAGCGCTTCTCGAAGAGCACCGTGCGTTCCTGTCGAGAGTTGTTTCTGGGAGCGACCCGAACGATCGCCCACAGCCTTGGCGCTTTCGGCGTTCTCAGAAAATCTGGGAACTAATCGCCCGGCTTAACTTACTTAGAAAGCCATTACCACTAAGGTTTTGATTGGCCCAACACCTTCGCACCGCATGTGCAGGCGTAGCCATATCGGGGCCAAGTGACTGGAGCGTGAGCATTCCCCCCCGACCTTCCCTGCTGTTCCGACAATGCCGGGTGCCAAGCCTCGCTGCCTCCTCATCGGCGGCCAGTTCACTGGGAATTTTTGCGCAAGGGAGCTGAAGAAGCAGTTCTATGTCACTGTGATTGATGCGAAGGAGTACTTCGAGTACACCCCTGGAGTTCTCCGGGCCTTTGTGAGGCCTGCTCACTTGGACTCCTTGACCTTCACCTTGCAGCCAGTGTACGAGCGCAAGATGGGCGTGAAGTTCATTTGGGGAGAAGTCAAAGAGCTCAATGGTGACAGGAAGACCGCCGTCGTGAAGACCATGTTCTCGAACAACATGGATGAGATTGGCTTCGACTATTGCATCATCTGCTCAGGCTGCAACTTCGGGCCCTTCAAGCCCATGGGTGAGAGCCTTTGGTTCCCCACAGTACATGAGGAGGGACGGGCCGTCAGCGACTGGAAGCACATCGACGAGCGCTTCCTGGAGGGCCGTCGCCGTCACGTTCTGGAGGAGTACCACAAGCTCCAAGACCTGAACAAGAAGAAGGCCACTGTGCTCATCGTCGGTGCCGGGTTCATTGGCGTGGAGTGGGCCACGGAGATCGAGCATTTCTTCCCAGATGTCAAGCTGACCATCATCGACTTCTTGCCCCGTTGCTTGGGACCTTTGCCGGACAGTGCTGCCAACTACTGCTCCGAGTACATGAATGCCTGCGGCATCAAGGAATTCTACAGCTGCGGTTACGACCCAAAGAACCCAGACTTCTGGAAGAAGATCGAGCTGCCCAACGGAGCTGATGAGACCTACGTTTGCATCGGTGTGAAGGCCTCCAACTACTTCATGCCCAAGAACACCTTGTCCGACAAGGGCCCTGGTGGGGGTGGCTGGATCCACTTCAACAAGCACCTGCAGGTCACTGTGAAGCCTTCCGAGGGTGGCGGTGTTTGGGCTGATGGCTCCATCTTCGCGGTGGGCGACTGCAACTACGGATGCATCGGGGAGCCCGGGAAATGGGAGATGCCACCTGTCCCGAAGATCTCCTATCCCGGTGAGGAGCAGGCCTACCACGCTTGCCTGAACGTCATGCGCTTGGCTAAGAACCAGAAGAACCTCGTGAAGACCTGGTGGCCCTGGGGCGCCGGCATGTTCGCTACAAGCTTGGGCCCTCACGATGCTTGCTTCGTCGCTGGAGCCAACGAGAACAAGGGCTCTGGCTACATGGTGAACTGGTGGATCCCAGCAGCCCTGCAGAAGGAGATCATCGAGACCACCAAGATCGACGAGTGTCGCGACCGTTGGATCGGCATCCTCATTTGGCACTTCGTGCACCACACCCCGGTCCACCTCTTCGGCCGTGGCCCTTGGGTGGTGTAGAGACCCTGGGTGCAGAACTGCGACCTAGGAGCCACTCCGCGATGCCGCGCGGTTTGTTTAAGGTGTCCGGAGCTATGAGAGCCCCGACCGCAGAATACTTCAGCCTCTGGCTGTAGGACGAGCTTTTGTGAGCGAGTCAACCCAAGAAAGTGATCGTGCATGCAGTGGGATATGCCGCAAGGTGTGCGGGGATTCGTTCCGAACACTGGCCTAGGCGCTGTGGGACTTCTGGATGTGTGTGTGTGTCCTCGTTGCTGGAATAGCCTGAAATCCACGATCGCTTGCTTCAGCCCACCCTCTAGAGTCCATGGTTTGGTGTCGCATACGTCATGAATCATGGCCCCACTTGTGTGTGGCTCGATGCTGCCCTAGATTTCAAGCTGAAACGTGGCGAAGCCGCCACATCAAGCCCGAAGCCCTGCAAAACCGCAACGGAAACTGTCTGTTCACTCGGATGCACCTGTGCAGGACCTCTCTGAGTGCACGACCGCACAGAAAGGTGGTGGCATGTCCGGGGCTGACCGGGGTCCCTTTTCCTGGGGGTCCTTACATTCAAGATGTTTGCTTCAGTGTAAAACTCTTATCTTCCCTATGCTGTCCCAAACATGAGTCGGAGCCTGTTAATTCCAAAGTTCGGAAAGTGCAGGATCGTGTCGATTGGCGGTTTTCGGGCTTCCGACTTTGGAAAGGGGGGTGCACGGGGCTTGTCACGACTAGGGAAGCTAAGGGCTGACATCATGCTTCGACATTCGGGGCTTCGAGCTTGGGATATCAGGTACAGGGCTCGGTGTTTTAGTTTTGTGTGTGGGATGTCCGTGCTTATGCGTATAACACGCACATACACACACACATACGCACACACAGACACACACACACACACGCACACACACACACACATGTGGCTTCCTGTTTGCCTGCGTCAACATACATCCATCCATACATACGCGCAAGTATAAACCTTGCGCGTCGGCTTCTGGACTTACAAGCTGCATTTGGCTGTGGAAACGCTTTGTGTGTCTCAGCTAAGCGGAGGCGCAGAGGTGGCCGCGAAAAACACGAAAACGCGAAAAACACGAAAACGCGAAAAACTGAAATAGCGTAAGAAAGCACTAAAAATAATAGTAATAGTAACAGCAGCAACAATTAGCAATAGCATTAGTAAGATTAATAGTACCAGTAATGCGAGAAATAGTAGTGGTAATGGTAATCGTAATAGCAATAGTAGTAGTAATAGTCATAGTAATAGTAATGGTAATAGTAATAGTAATAGTATTAGTAATAGTATTAGTAATAGTATTACTAATAGTAATAGTAGTAGTAATGGTAGTAGTAATAGTAATAGTAGTAGTAATAGTAATAGTAATAGTAACAGTACTAGTACTAGTACTAGTACTAGTACTAGTACTAGTACTAGTAGTAGTAGTAGTAATAGTAATAGTAATAGCAGTAGCAGTAGTAGTAGTAGTAATAGTAATAGTAATAGTAATAGTAATAGTAATAGTAATAGTAATAGTAATACAGTAGTAATAGTAATAGTAATAGTAATAGTAGTAGCAATAGTAATAGTAATAGTAATTTGTGCGAAAAAGCGCCAAAGAAACGCGCAAATGCGAAAAACACGAAAAGTCGGAAAACCGCGAAAAACACGAAAAACGCGAAAAACTGAAAAAGCGCAAGAGAAAGCCGTAATAGTAATAGTAGCAGTACTAGTAATAGTAATAGAAATAGTAATGGTAATTGTACTAGTAATGGTAATAGTAGTAGTATACTAGTTCTAGTAATAGTAATAGTAATAGTAATCGTGTGTCTCGCGTTTTCGTGTTTTTCGACTTTTCGTGTTTTTCGATTTTTTGCGCGCTGAACGCCAACTCCGCTTGTGCACGACGCGCAAAATGCTCGCTTAGGCATTTGGCAGCGCCAGCAATCTGAGACAGAAACAACCATCCCCCCAAATCCTTTGCCTTTTCTCTTGGAGGGTTTTGGGGAGCAACGGTGGTTTCCATGCCTCGAGCCCAAGTAAGGCACCTCACCGCGAAATCCCAAAGGCCTCCACAGTAAATCCGTGGACATCCCAAGTCCCTTCCAAAGCCCCTCAGAACCAAAGCTGCCACTCTGCCACTGCACCCGATCTCTGAAAGCGAAACCACATGCATCTACATCCCCAATCTAAAACCCACTGAATCAACCTTCAGCCCTAAACCTGCCCCCTAGACAGCTTCCAAATGCCTTCAAACACCTTCATCTGCGCACGCAATCGGCAAAAAAACATCCGATGTCGCGCCACGACAAATCAGGGGAGTCTAAACCCCTCAAGGATTGGCGACCTCGGATGGCTACAGCCGGACGAGCTCAAGAATCGATTCGGTCCAGCTTTGTCCGAGGCTCTTCAGGAGTGTAGAGTTTATTTCCTACTTTATTGGCGAGGTTCAGAGATTCTGATGTGATTTTCTTGGGCTCTGGGTGTTACAAAGTCGCTGACCAGGGGCTGAAGGGGTAGAGCATCTTAGGCTCGATGAGTCCTCTTTGATGGGCTCATCAGTCCCTAGGGCCGTAGGGTCGTCGTTTTCTTGCATCGAAATGTTCGGCGTTGGGCTTCAGGTTCCGGGCCAAGGCTTCCGATCTCGAGCATTTGGAGGGTATCCCCAGCCTCCGCCCCTCTTTCAGGGCTGTCTGCGACAGTCACTGATCGAGTTTCTTGGGGCCACCATCCCGTGACAGGCTGGTTTTCGTCACTGCGATGCAAAAGCTGCCAACAGTCGTTGGTTTGCTAGCTGCTCAGCGGCCAATCCAATGTAAATACAACATGCACAGCACAGCATGCGATGCGTCCGCCACGACTACAGCCTTCGGTGGCTTGCTGGAGCAGACATAACGCTAACGCTTGGCTTGGAAAGAGTGCCCTAACCAATCGCGAACTCCTACAAGCACCACCCCACACGAGAGGGAGGGAGACCAAGAAGCCGAGAGACCAGGAACCCAAGCAAGATCACAGGTACCACGGGGGATATCATGTTATGCGGGCCTGCATCATACATGCCTTCATGGCCCCGGCTTTCGGTGTAAGTCTGACTCTAAGTGGATTTGCAGGATGGCAGCAGCTTGCGCTAAAATGGCCCCTTTATCTCAATATTGGATGGTTCAGCTTGCTAGACCTCTACCATGAGAGTCCATAGAACCGATTCAAAGAGGTGTCATGCTGCGCCAAAGGAGAGGCACACTGTAACCGTCGAATGCCTGGTGCTGATGCTGCACGTGTCCACATGAAGAGCTCAGCCGTGGTGGTATAATGCATGCTCTGAAAACGCATGCGTTCTTTGCATGCCGAAACGGTGACCAGGCGATGTAGCACGCCTCACCTGTCAAGCTGCAAACCTAGCGTCTATAGCTCACCTACGCCCTGAAGGCGGCAAAGAACCTTCAGCCAGGGCAATGGAGCTACTTTGGCTGCATCGGAAGCCGTTTGAGCATGTTTGAGCCTTCGGCTTTTTGACCGCAATGCTTTGGAGTTTGAAGCTCTATGGCATGGGTCCGGGTTTTTATTCAGACGAGGGCCCGTCTTTGTTGAGTTCAGCTTATGTAAGACGGCTTGAACTCTCAGATGTGTAGTGTCAAAGCACCTTGAAGGCACTTTCCCCATAACCCGGCATCCTGTAAGCTTTAGCCATTAAACGGAAACTTAAAGAAGGCGCAGGTCTAGTTCCCATTACGACTTTTGCCGCTTGCTTAATGTATGCGAGGGGTGCGGCAAGTGTTGCAACACTCAAAGCACTGTGCCGCATGGTTGTGCATAGTGGCTAGTTCGAGAGTGAGTTCGAAATCCATGGGACCCAAGCGAACCGCTTCACGTTGCTGGTGTTTGCCTATCCGCCAGGTTTAGGGCTGATGTTTTCGAGCAAGTTTTGTCTTTTGGCACGGATTCATTGGGGCCTGCTTACGGGTTTCGGCTTTATCGCAGCATTGTGGAACTTCAAGCTCCTGCAATTCGACCCCAACACCGCTCACACACCAACACCAGCCTAAACAAATCTTTACCTTGGGAAGGGTTGAACTGAGCGCGCTGCAGGTGATTTGGCGTCCTCTGAGATGGGTATCCATATCTTCCAGAGAATCGCATAGGTGGAAATCCCTTCATCCCTAAGCTGAAAGTCTTGAGACCTCGTGTGTAGAGCGTAGCACATCGTCGTTACTGCGTTGAAGTCGGTTTCTGGTGAGAGCTGGTTTGGTTGGAGGCCCCTGATGTCTCAAAAGGACGAGACCAAGTGAGCCTGCTGCTGGAAAACCGTCGCAAAGAGCGTCTGCACCTGATAGCAGGAAGGTTTCCTTGGACTGCTGCGCCTGTCTAATGTGCGGATGGCAACCCAACACACGCAAACACAACCTTACATCCTTTTCAGCTTTGGAATATTATTGATTATCCTTTTCTTTCTCGGAAAACTGCACTGAATTCCTGCAAGAAGAGTATATACTTCCCCCAGAACCCTAGCATGGAACAGCCCGCATCTAAGTACCCCTCTCAGGACGAAGTCCGGCCCAAAACATTTTCAGGACCCAGATCGCATACAAGAACCGTATATTGGCCATGATTAGTGTGCTTACAAAAACGACAGTACCCATACTATTGCTAGTGATCGCCCTGACACCTTTAAGTGGCGAGAATTGATGACGGGCGTACATTGGACCAATTGGAGGGTACTCTTTGGCGCAAACTCCCACGTCCGCTTCGGTCGGTTCTTTCGAGACTCAGGTGGCCAATGTCGCCCGAGGTCGATCTCCGAGGTGGGTATTGAAATTTCTGTAAGGGCGGATGGGTTTTCATGTTTGGAGTTTGCGGTTTAAGTATTCGTGTTTTGCTTGATCCTTAGGCTCGTCGAGGCGTCGAGCTTGCGTTTCGGCAACATGCTCAGGGGTTCAACTTTCACATTTCAGGCTAACGGCAATGGCAAGGTCTCAAGTTGTTCTTGTGTTCAGCAAACCGCTCGTCCCTTCCTGACCCTGAGTGCAGTCCATACGAAAACATGAACCCATCCTCAACTGACACAGAACCTGTGGCGTACCCCTCCCCGAAGCTTGATAGCCCGATGATGAGACCTACAGGGGCCTGGTCAATTGTCACAGAACAACGCAACAAGCCGGTGGACGTCGTCATGAAAAGCCTACACACAGAGCAGGCCCTGCGAGTTTCCTTTTGCTCGACTGGTCTCGGCCTCGAGCAAGCGG
The DNA here is from genome assembly GCA_003297005.1 of Symbiodinium sp. clade A Y106. Lineage (NCBI taxonomy): Eukaryota > Dinophyceae > Suessiales > Symbiodiniaceae > Symbiodinium > Symbiodinium sp. clade A. The sequence continues at coordinate 10,222 of BGNK01001974.1, forward strand.
CCGAATTCGGACTAGATGGCTGAGGGTGTCAACAGTTCATAGATCCTCAACCCGAAGCCGTCTTCTGTTTGTGTGCAGCATCCATGCGCCATCACGGCACCAGTGCATCTGGCCGTTCGTTAAAACATCCCTGCCTAATAGTTTGCGCGGCCAATGCATCCGTGGTTAGAGTATCCATGGTTCTCTTGAAAGATGCACGATGTGAATGTGCCGGCCGACGGAGCGTTTGGAGTAGAACCGAACTAGTTTCCAGGATCTCACATGAAATCACTTGCTCCTGGAGACTCGAGATCCTACAAAGGTTTCTTGCGTTACAAGTTGCGGGAGACAACCCAGCAAGCTATGCGCACATGAGTAAGTCTTAGTTTGCTTGGTCTGTTTGTTACTGCTGCTACTTCGGAAGTCCGTAGTTCTTGCCATTCAGGCGGAGAACATGCTGTCCTGCACAGGGCGGTCATTGTGTGCCAGAAGACCTTTCTAGTCATCTGGTCATATTGCCCCCAATATCTCGCAGCATTGGGGCACAGGAGTGTGAACAAGCTAAAGCATAGTCGTTTGGTGGCAAGAGTTGTGCCAGAACCCCGTGGCTCTCAGTGCATGGCGGTGTGACACAAGAGAGCACTCCGAAACTCTGAACCTATTGTGCCGAGCTCCCCAGCTATGCAGTCAAAGACGAGTCAGTGAGTTACCCTGCAAGTTCCACCACAAAGCTCCAACCCAAAACTTGAAAACACAACCGAAACCCCACGTGACGTCCGCCTCCGATGTGCTATTTCCAAGGTCGGTTCTCCGTCGCCCACCCGCACAGTGATCCAGCCACTTGGGGGTCTCAATTTTGCTCTACCGTTCCTGCACTTGTTAGTGTGTGTTCAGCTTCTGCTCAACATGGTGGCCATGGCAAACATATGTCGTGGTGGGCGAGGGTGGGGGTGGCTCGGTGTGGGATGGGTTAATTCGCGTGCCCACGAGCAGGTAAACCTCGAAATCAGGGCGCGGGTGTGTGGGTGTGTGTGTGTGTGTGTGTGTGTGTGGGCGCGCGCGCGCGGGCGTGTGTGTGTGTGTGTGTCCGGGTTGGTGCTGACTCAGTCAAACATTTGCTTCAGCTTTGCGGCTTTGAGAATAGTCTGCTTTTTTGTGGGGCCGTGTTCCTGACATTGAAACCTATTCTTGTGCGGTTCATGAACCAGCATGCCGGTTTGTTCTCGATTCAGCTGCAGGTTGTATTTTGTGCCGTCAGGGAGAGAGAGAGGCCCAGAAAGACCATCGGAAGCTGGGTAGCTACTGTACTACCCTCTTTAGTTTTCGGGGCCTTAGTGCTGCCTTGAGACCTTGGATTTGAGGCTTTTGGTTGCACAATGTTGCACAGGGTTCTGAGGGTGGGCTTTGGCAGTTGGTGCGGCAGGTTAGGTTTGCGGATCAATTTGTTCAAGGCCGCCACGACAGCGCATCATGGTGCCGCTGCCGAAGAGGACTCGGCCAGAATCATCAGATTGGGACACGATGCAAACTGAAGACAACAGTTCTTACATTCTGCTGCATCGCGTAATTACTTCTCTGCTTGCGGATCTTCCTCATACCAGAGGTTTATTATTGTCAAAGTACAATCAGTAGTGACCCATGCAATCGCTTTCTCTGCGGAGGGTAAAGGAGGTCTTCGCCTTAAGCAGCTTCTCATGGAATCGGTTAGGGCGCTGCAGAGCCAACTTGGAAGCTTCGGAGACATTTCAGCTTAGGATCTCGATTGCATCTCTGCAATGTCAGCTCAAAAGTTTGCATGGTTTGACAAAGCGTCAGCTCGTGGATCCAGCTCTCACTTGAAGCAGGGCCCTGCAGTTTCAGATTCCATAACCTTCCAGCTAGCCCTTCTGCCAAGAGCTCCCGGCTGCAGGTTGTGCCTGCTTTATAAAAGGTTCGGGGGTTTGCAGTCTTTAGAGGATTTCACGCAGGTCTAAAGGTCAGTGGCCAGGGTCAGGGGATGTCAGAGTGCAGATAAAGAAGGTATTGGTAGGTTGTTCGAAACCAAGATCTTCGTCCCTGAGTCTAACGAAGATTCTCGGATTGCAGTGCACGCCAAGTTTTTGTGCTCAAAGCTCACAGGTCCGGTCCAAGGTTCGTGCCGAGCAGGCTCCAAATCCAGAACCACGGACACTAGCAGCATCATGGCCCCGGAACCGCTGCAGATGGTTTTCTACGATGGCACAGCAGAGCTGGCTACTCGGAATGGCTTTCTGGATGTGCCACGGCCGCCTGAGTACAGGTAAGAGTGACTATCCCCTACTGGTACGTATCTGTTGACAGCACTGTTTGGCTGGTTATGGCTGCTAACTTTCGTTTATTTCACTCGCTGCTTATAGGGGATCCGCTCTGCTCTGCAAGAGGCTGTCCTTACATTGCCCTATCCTAGCGCCGAATCATGCGGAAGGCTAGTGGCCTTCTTGATATTAGTATACATGTACTGCCGAAACCTCGACGCTGTGCTTGAAGCGCTGATGGGTTCAGCCCTTTAACTTTGGTAAGAATAGGCGACTTCGTGGCAATGCAGTGCACTTGAGCCGGCCATCCCCAAATCCGGCAGCACATTCAAGGTCGTACGCACCAGACTCTAAACTCTAAACCTCAAACCTGACCCCCAACCCTAGACACATGTGAAGCCGCTTTCAACTGTTACTTCGGAGTTACCTTGCAATGCGGGCTTCGTCCTTGCTAGGTAGGAGGGAAAAAAAGTCTGGAGGTGCGCGTTCACGTCATCGGCGCAGAACCAGCCCGTCGGCGGGCGCAGAGCGCTCCACCACGTTCGACTGGACCGCGACCAGGTGGTGGCTCTGCTAAAGTATGAGGGCTTTCTTGGGCCTTCTTCTGAAAGGCTAGGCAAGACAGGCTCCGTGAAAGAATCACAAGGAGATGTGAACTGTAGGCGATAAGGTTCAGGTTTCCTTTGCTGATTTGGCAAGGAGAGAGCGACAGATTCTAATCTGAATTTGACATCGGTCGTTTCTAGGGCATATTATTCCTGCACGAAAGGGAGTGCAAAGGACTTTTGGGCTGCGGCTCAGGCGAAGACAGTGAAGACGAAGAAGAAGAAGAAGCAGGAAAGCCAATCTCCCACGAGATCAGCAACAGCACCGTGAGCACAGACTGCCAGTGGCTCGATGCTCTGGATGGGGAGTTCGACAGGCAGACAACCCAGCACAGCACAGTGGGCGCGATGAGCACATGCAATCAAGAGAGCATGACAGACTCACCGAGAGTGGCATCCTGGACCGAAAAGAGCGGAGATTTGGCATCGGTCCACACTGTCATGATCAAGAACATCCCTTGCCGCTGCGACGCAAGCGAGGTGCTTCGTGCCGTCGATTCCTTGGGCTTCAAGGGCATGTACAACTTTTTCTACCTTCCCATGAATCGGCGCCATCGCCAGGGAATCGGCTACGCCTTTATCAATTTCCGGGTGCTAGGAACTGCCGAGCACTTCAAAAATGCCATATGCGGTTACCGTTTCCCCGGCCGCCGGAGCACTAAGCAAGTAGAAGTCGCTCGTGCAAAACTGCAGGGCCTGGAGGCGTTGCCCGGACAGTCTTGAGCAGATGTTCCTTTTACTTTTGCCACCGACCTTATCGTGCCTTCATAATTTGAGAGTCGCTGAAGCTAGCCAATCTGGCATCCTCGGTCTGACAAGCAAGGATGAACGAGTACTTCCGCCGCACGCAGGTGAGAGACATGCCTGTCCGGCCCTTGATGTGAGAAAATGTTCGGGTATGCCGCAGAGAGGTGCGCCGTCACACGGGCTCGGGGCTATGCTAAATCCTAGAGACTCAAGGGTATAGGGTACAACCTTGAATCCAGCTAGCGACCAACACTTTGATGCTATGTACGGAGGTGTTGGGTTTAGCAAGCTGCTGCAAGCATTCATGTTTGCAGCAGTAGGCAAAAGCCGATCAGAATACTCGACCCTAGCCAAGACAAAAAATCGGATGCATATAATGACCCTCGAGTCCAAGCCGAACCGTCCACACTGAGTCAACATCAAGCCAGATTTTCCGAGTGCCGGCTCAGAATCATGCCAGACCTACATCCCCCCGCGATATACTCTGCGTCATCTGTAGAGGGCACACTGTATAAGACTTCACATTGCGAACAAAGACGGTGTTGCTGCTGGAGACTCCAGGCTGGAGATAACCTGATGATGCTAGCGATGATAGTTGTGGTAGTCGTCGTAGTAGTAGTACTAGTCATAGCAGTCGTTGCAGTAGCAGCAGTAGTAGTAGTAGTAGCAGTAGCATTGGTAGCAGTAGCCGCAGTAGTAGTAGCAGCAGTAGCCGTAGCCGTAGCAGTAGCAGTAGCAATAGTAGTGGTAGCAGTAGAAGTAGCAGTAGCGGTAGCAGTAGTAGTAGTAGTAGTAGCAGCAGCAGCAACAGCAACAGTAGTAGTAGTAGTAGTCGCAGCAGTAGTAGTGCTAGTACTAGTACTAGTACTTTTGCTAGTACTGGTAAAGGAACTGGCACTCGCACTGGCACTAGCATTAGCACTAGCACTAGTACCAGTACTAGTATTATAACTAGTTGCGAACGGACGTCGAGTATCGCGACCTGAGCTATGTTATCCAATGTCATGATTCGTCATGTACATAGAACAAGACTCCGTGTTGCGGCTCTTGTCTCTCCAGACGTGCACATGGGCCCGAATCCGGACCATGTCGCACGACCTACACTGTATGCTCCGCATATAACGCAACTTTGGCTCAAGAACTTGCCAACTAGCATAGCTAGATGTCTGTACTGACCAACAGAAGGATTTGAGCCATTCCTGTTTGCATCACTCGCCACTGTGCGCAAGGCGTGAAAACAGTGATCGAGTGTGCCTGCATTTGGTTGTGCTACAACGTGGAAGGGATTGCAGTTGCACCACTAGGCGACCAACAACTACCTACTCAAGCTCTGGTGAGGTGAGCGACTACATCATACAGTATCAAGGATACCAAACCCTCACGCAGGTTATCAGTCGTAGGCCCTGCCTACAAGGCTCAGTTGCAGTCGCTCTTCTACGACTACAATAAATTCTGGGTCAAGTGCAAATACGACATGGACCTTCAGCAACGTCGCAGCGCCAGCAGTTGGAGATTCTACTGCTGACGACACGGTGGTGCATTCCGTTGATAGCTCCACTGAAGAGGACAAAGCAAAGCCTTCCTCCTCTGCCGCTCCCAAGGTCGCTCCCAAAGCAAGGAACTTGTCAAGGGCATCAACGCCTCCGCGTCCAACATCCTTAGGATTGAGGACAATCA